>JAVLUX010000018.1:12687500-12947500 GCA_032164185.1 Moxostoma hubbsi | reverse complement strand
CACCTTGTTTCTCTCCTTCCCCTTCAAAAGAGAACAGTCATCAACACAAACACAACCACACACCTGCGTCACCCTAAAAACCTAATTTGCTTCTACCTGATGCTGGGGCGTTATAGCAGGCTTTCGGGTTCATTTACATTTTAAGGTTTTTGTAAGCTCGCCTTTAAATGATGGTTGTGCCCCTATGGTGGAAATGATGTGTTTTACTCTCTCTCTGGTACGACCCCCCCTCCTGTGGCCTCAGGTCAGGCTCAAAAACAAAAGGCACAAGTGACACGCTAAAATGAGGTTTGGGGCAACAGTGCTAATGTGCTGAAATGGGTGTGATAACGGTCCTCCCTACCACCCCACCCTCCCATCCGAGACGCCCAAGTGCTTTCACCAAGTGCAATACTGCGCTTTCACCTTGAACTGTGTGTACAGTGCATCAAGCCCAGCTGTGTCCCAATGAGGCCTTTACCTTAGAATATTTCATCTTTACATGTATAATGTGGTTTATTTTACAATTAGTGTTTTTGCATCATCAGATTTCATTTTAGAAAAAAATTCTAGGTTAAATACATTCTGAGAATTACAAATTATTTCAACCCTCAGTTTAGAACCACAAAGACGAATGATTGAACAGTAATGCCCTTACAGTGGAAGTCTATAAAAGTCTTATAAAACGTGAAGCTTTTGTTAAAGTACCTACAGTATATTAATTCTCCAGTAAAAAAGAAAGAAGAAAGTTTGAGTTGTAAATTTGTCTAAATTCTCCTTTTTATTGAGGTTTGATGGAACACTAACTGCCAGTAAATTATGTTATCATTTGTGGTGATTATTAGTGATTCTTGCTCATTTTAAGTGTTAGGCATTAGTGATTGTTCTAAAATTAATAAGTTTTCAGCATGCACTTAAGTATTAATTTCCATCCAGAGCATGAACGATAGTGGTAGGTTATTATTTTTTACAAGCGATCAGACTGGATTGATTGGATTTTCTCATGGAGAACAAAAAATTTTGGGAAAAAATTGCATAGACTTTTATTGAAGGAGGGACCTGAAGAATATCTAGAGACCCAGTTTCAAGAAACTCCTTAAATTAAGAAAACCCTTAGTTATAATTTTAAATATATTGTCACTAAAAGCTTTTCTTAACTTAAAGGGGTTTCTTTCAACCCAGCCCCGAATAGAAACACACTAATTTGTCTTTGGTATTTTTTTTTAAATGTTCCAAATAGCTACTAGTTTTATATGATTACTCTAGATAGGATGAATTTAATGCTGATTTTTAATTAATGGACGAATATAAACAATATAGACACATGGGGAGACCGGGGCTAGTTGTCACACGTGGAGGTTGTCACAAAGGCAATATCTCAGTAACGATATTTGGAGTCAGAAGTCCAATTGTGCAAATGTGTTTTCTCTAGCAGAGGTTTTTTATGTTATTTCAAACCCTCTTAAATTAGAAAAAAATTACCCTCCAAAGTTAGTTTTCTCTTTCATCAGATTTGCATTATCTGCTCTTGGGAAAACAAGCAGACATAATCAAAACACATCGGTTCAAATATATTATGAAGGCAGATTTTTAGCAAAATGTTTAAATGTGTTCTTAAGAAAAAGTTATTTTTCATGAAAGGCAGGTTGTCACGTTTAAAATATCATGCATTTATACAATTAATCAGGTGCAGTATTTGTTGGCGAAAACAATTTGATATTTTTGTATATTACCTGTCCGTTTTTGTTGTTTTATGAATCGTTTTGTGCTTCAGAATTGTTTAACCTTTTGCGACCCCACGTAAACATGCGTGTACATTGTATTTTAGCTTTTCTATAAGCAACGCATAATTTAAATTCATTTAAACTAAGAGCTTTCACTCCTAAAATTTGACCAACAGTTCAGTTTCAGGCTGCAGGTGATGTTTGAACCACTCAACATGTTTGGCAGACATGGACCAGTAGTAATTGCTACATAGATTCAGAATTTAAATGTATAATTTTATTTGAACATGATTGACCGTAATTGGACGATGCTTGCCATTACTTTGAATCAGAATTATTTATGCGAATTTCTGATGTTTGTAACGTCTCAAAAACATGAATAACTAACACTCCAGGAAACATCATAAAAAATGTCATACAAAAAAAATAGGACTTTCTATAGCTTGGCATTATTTTAATTTCACAACTTAGTCCTGCTGTCCAGATATGTTGCCATTCATATTTAGGAAAACTACTTGCTCTAGAGTTTGTTTTGTTTGTTTGGTTTTTGCATGTTTATTAGGAGCTACTAGTTACCAATCAAAAAGGGAAATTGAAAATGCACACCGCAGTCACGCTCAGGTCTCAGGAGGTACATTTTTGTAATTCTGCTAAAAAGCCTATAATGGGCTGTTTAATGCTGGCATAGGTTTAAATGAAACCTACGCTACTAGTTAATGGAAGGTTCCACTGTGACAACTTACCCCATAAAGTGACAACATGCCCGCTATTTGTTCAATGAACTGTATCTTTTTTTTCCTGGGCAGAAACAATTGAATTACTAAAATAAACCCACCCTGAGAATGTTCACTGGCGTTAAAGGTGTGACAGTTAGCCCAGGTCTCGCCTACATGTTACTCCTTGTTTACCATTTTGGTTTGAATGCTGGATATTGCAAAGCTGATGAAATAAAAACTAAGTCTTGCCTGCTCTCACAGAAACTCCACGATATGTTAGCTTTATTCTTTGACCCCCGTGACCTTCCAGCCCAGCTGCTTTCAGTTCTGTGTTTTAATTACAAGCAGGGAGACCTGGAGGGGTCTTCAGAACACAGAATAGGTCTTAATCAGAGTCCTGTCACCAGGCTGCAGTTAAGCCCCTGTGCTGAGCGCTGTAGCTGTGCAGTGCGTGGACACCCAGGTGTGAGCAAAGGCCCCATGTAACAAGAGAACACTCTGCTATTAGCTCACTACAATGCAGCCATCATCTCCCGCTCTCCTTTTCTCACTCTCGCCACAGGATCACAAGCCGCTTACGTAAACTCCTCGCCACTCTTCATCATCTCGGCAATGATCTGCAAAATCCCCAAACTGAGACTTGGCTCTGACATGATGTTAGTCACAAATGTCATTTTTTTGGACGTCAGTTAGTTTTCTGTTAACAAATGTGGCTATGATGTTCAGATTGTGGTGATGTTCGAAAATGAAGTTAGGCGGTTGAGCTCGTCTCTTATTCTTTGCTGATGAGTTCTGAGTTCTCACCTCATCGCTGTGGCACAGCTATTGTGTTGGGTTTGGATCGGTCCATTTGCGATAACAAACGGCAACTATCTCAAAAGGAAACAGGACACGTACCTCACACGGGGACATTATCACATTACAGGGTTCACCAATGACATCAGAAGGCCGGACCCCACACATCGCATAGTTTAGCAGTCACAGTCTGAGCTGGGTTCCTATAAACTAATTGAATGTTTGTAATAGATTGTAATGATTTTTTGTAATGAGCAATTCATTTTCAAGTTTACGTCTTTCACTAACTGATGCTCGTTGTCCACTACAGTGGACAGATCTTTAAAAGCCCTTTTTTAACCATTCAGGGTGTGATTTTTTTTTCATCCACCTTTACACTTTATTCGTAATTCTATATGATTTTCAACTTTGTGTTATTGTGATTTTATTTTTTATATATATATGATAATATAAATTCACCATGGCAACGAATATGGTGATGCACTAACTCAGGGGTTTTCAAAAATGTTTTGAAAATATTTTGGGATCCCCAAATATGATGATTCTCTTGTGAGGGACCCTTTGAAAGTGTGCAGGTTGCAAGGAAGGTAAGATGAGTACACTAATAATACATTTTTAAGAATTATTTAGTTTGAAAAAGTACATCTTGAAAATTAACTGCTGTGACAGATGTGTCCATTACAACAACTCTCTCAAAATACATCATTTTAAGAAGAAATATTATATTGTTCTGACATTTAAAAAAATATATTTATATTATTTATTTAAGTATTCTTGTATCGGATTGTTAATGGTCGGTTGTCTATTTCTTTGTCTCTCCACAGATAACGCAGTTAGACCCAGCATGGGATCTGGTGGAGGCCAAACTCTTTCCTCAGGAGACCCTTTTCCTGGAGGCCAAAGAGTAGAACCCATCCAGGATGAGCGTGAAAAAGAATAAGCAAAGAACTTTTAGCATGATGTCCACAGCGACCAGACACACACCCACACACACTATCACACATGTTGCAGTGTATCTGAATGCTGAGTGTACATTTTATGCACACTGAAGCCTTCACTAGCACATGGATAAACACTCACTCACATAACTGCAGTGTAATGTTTTTTTGTCCACCCAAATGTAAGATAACCGAAAAGAGAAGAAAAACAAATCATGCAAGTGTGGAAGTCTAAAACAGCCAGCCTCACAGACAAGGGCTTCTCACAGTGGCTGCTTTTTTAGACATGTTTTGTGTTGAAATGAAAGAATATCAATAAAAAAAAACAACAACAAATATATAGTCAAACAAAGAGGCATTTTCTGGAGAACGCTGGACCATTTCCTATCCACAACACTCACCAAGAGTCCCTGATTCTCAGCGTAGCCCTGGAGAGCCCTTCATCGCTCCGAGCCATGGCTTCTTCCTGACACCCAAATTGATCATATTTGTTTTTAACCTCAACTGCATTTGTTTATTTTCTCCTTTTTTCCTTTTAAGTTTGATGCTGTATTAGATTTAGGTTGATATGCATTATATAAAGAATATATGAACACGCATATGTCTTCCTATTCAAATTGAATTTTTTACTTTCATGGGTGGGTGATTTCTATCAAATCATGGCATCGTCAAAAAAACTCATGAACTCTTCGTATTTATGACAAGAGAAGATGTTTCTACTGGACACCATCCATTTAAACACGGAGCTGCTGATAAATTAATATCATAGGAGAGAAGGGATGCCACTCAAGTGGTTTCCTCTGGCCCAATCAGATTATTGTTCCAGAAACCTTTTGTTTCAATTATGAAATTACAAAATGGAAATAGTACAAATGTGATCACTGATGATGCAAACCAACTATTGTTAATGGTGTTATTCACTAAGGAGTGTTTGTGCCCGTGGTTCAGATACAAACTTTTATTTCCGTTTATTTCTATTGTTCATGAGAATATAGTTGTATTTAACCCAATAGCGTTTACATGATTGGGACTAAACAGAATATTCCATGATCGTTTTGAGCAACTGTATGAATGCTACACTCCACTGCAGAGATGTTGAAATGGATATTAATCTGTCCACTGGGAAAAACTGATGGAAAGAATTGATTTTCTTGTTTTTCAGCAGAGCTTTTAGGACGTCTCTTATCAGTATTATCTGCCATCATGACTACCATTGCTCTGAAATTAAATGCTATTTGTGCTCTCTGCAGCTCCATTCATGTCTAAAGTTTTAATGAGAAATGAAAAATGAGACTATTCTCTTGTATGGCATTTATTAATTATTATTTTTATGGTGAATGTAACTTAACTGAAGATGGTTCTGAGTGAATTTAGATGAATATTTTGAAAGCAAATGAAGTGATTACCCTCCTGCCAAACTCTTAGTAGCACTTATAAAGAGAAACTGAATGTGTTTTATATACAATTCCAGCATTTCCTCTTGCAGTGTCTCTATAAATGAACTTTTTTTTACCTGATGGAGGGAGAGGTCTTTCTATCCTGGGGGCTGTTTCATTCAAGTGTTGCTTTGGCATTTCTCGTCAAGTTCTCACGCAAGGAATCTGAATGTTTAATATGTGCATCGAGTCATACTTCCACTGCAGATGATATGCCCTGAGAAATTATGAATCATTCTCTCCCTCTCTTTGCTAAGAGTGAACTTATTAACTCAAACATTGTGGTGTTCTTCATTTAAAAAAAAGGATTAAACCATCTTATTCAAAGTGACCACAACAAACTAAATTTTAGCTTTCTTGTGATCCTTCAGCATTGGTCAGATAGCAAACCATTTTATGTGATCAGCTCTGTATGTGTTTGTCCAAGCCTCAAAATGAGCATTCACAAAATGTATAAGCTACTGTTTACTTTTTAATACAGTTGCCCCCGAAAGTACTTGGACACTTTAGCCACTCTTAAAAATGGATACTTGTTTTTGAATTCTATAACAAAATATCAAACCAAGTGCCATTAAAAAACAAAATAGCACAAATACACTTTGCAGGCAAGTTATGTGTTGTAAATAGATAGTTCAATATTAAAACTATATTTGGACACTTTTTGGAACGTATCCATATATGATGAACTACGCCTACTCTGCAAAGACATTGTGTATTCTTGAGGGGAACTGACTTCATCCACAAACAATTACCTTGAAACCAGTTTTTTTATTTGTATTTTTTAAGTGAATGCAAAAGAGTCTAGCATCATTAGCTTGCAGCTTTGTTTGATATTTTGTATCTAATGCAATTACATTCTGATATTTTTAAGTGTGACTCAAGTGTCCTAAGGTGCCCAAGTTATTTTTGGGCACTACTGTGAATGTGCCATTCTCTGAAATTAAAATGGGCTGAAATATGGAATAATGTATGTGCATACTAGAGTTGAATTTGTTTTAGAATCTGCAGATGGCTGCAGTCCTGCTATCATGTTAAAGGAGCACTCCGTGTTTAATTCAAGTTAAGCTCAATCGACAGCATTTGTGGCATAATGTTGATTAGCACAAAAATGTATTTTGACTTATCCCTCCTTTTCTTTAGAAAAAGCAAAAATCAAGGTTGCAGTGAGGCACTTACAATGGAAGTGAATGGGGCCAATTTTTAGAGGGTTTAAAGGCATAAATGTGAAGTTTATAAAAGCTCTTACATTAATTTTTATAGTTGTTTTAGAGTTTGTTGACAATAATACATCATCATGGCACCGAAGTTGTAAAATTGGCTATACACAGAAAAGGTTAGAACGCTGTTTGATCGCACTAAAATCATGTTAACATGCATATTATGTCTAGTGGCTATTATTTTGAAATAGTGAGTATTTTAACGTTTATGGATTGGCCCCATTCACTTCCATTGTAAGTGCTCACTGTAACCCCGATTTTTGATTTTCTAAAGAAATGGAGGAATGAGTCAAAATACATTTTTGTGGTAATCAATATTATGCCACAAATGCTGTTGATTGAGCTGAACTTGTTTTGAACACGGAATATCCCTTTAAGTTTGGACTACTATGTTCATGTCTTCAAGAAGAAGCAAGCACTGAAAGGTAAGTTTGTCCTCATTCTCTTGAACTTTTTCATATGATCCGACATGTGAAAGAAGCATGGAAGTATGTAGCCTACAGCTTGAGGGAGAAATGTTGGTTATGCAGCTCATGTGTGCGTGATATTACTGTTTCAATGATTTAATGTTGGGCTAATGCGAACAGACATTGGTTTTGTACAGACACAGAAAGCACTGATGTGCAGATCGGAAATGCTGTCATTAAATATTGCACTGAAATGTATTTCACCTTGATCCAGCTTGTCTGCACTACACTGTCGTTGTTGTGTTTTTTGTGTTCTGAGCAACATTAGAAGAGCACAATAATTCCCACAATTGAAACGGTAATCTTTTATGTTTAAAAAACAAATCAGAAGATTTGATCCAAATTTTCCTCCTTGTTTGGGAAAAGTACATTCAGTGCCTTTTTTCTGTACTTTTTTTTTTTTTTACTGTTCTGCAGATATTATATATATATATATATAAAATTAAATTTAAAAAATGAAGTCAACGTTTTAAAATGTTATCTTGATAAGCAAATTTTAAAGCAAACATTTCTAATAATAAAAAATGTAAAATATTGTTTTGAAATAGTAAATTACAATGTTTATATCAACATTGCAAAATGAACGCACGTTCACTCCGTAGTCTATAGTTTGAAAATATTTTTTATATATTGTTTTAGTTTTGGTGGTAACATCAGTGCATTGTGTTTTGCGTCTTTTTTTCCATACAATATCGCTGTTAAACCTTTGACATCTCAATCAGCGACCAAATTGCTGTCAATCAAGAATCCGATTTTCCAATGCCATCATGGTTTGTTCCCCAACTCTCGCACCCAGGGACAATAGAGTTATTTTGTGGCTTCCTTTGACACAGATTCTCCTCTGGCAACATCAGGTGGTGATTCATATTCTTCAATAACAATAGGGAAGCGTTCAATAATGTTTGACCAGTCTTTAAGGGTCAAGAATCTGCTGGCTCTTGGTGAGAGAGGAGAATTCCTGACGCAAGTGATCTCTTCTTTGAAGCAGTTCCTGATCCCAAAGCATCCACTCACTCACCCAACGATGCTGAAATCCCAGACTAAACTAACCTAGGGGGTCACTCAAAGTTTACTTTCTCAGAGGCGCTAGAGAAACAGAATCTATACGGCTTAAAGTGTCGCCCACAAAAGGGGCTCATTTCTGGTTGGCAATGTGTGCGAATGGTGCGAGGCGGGAGGGGTTGGTTTGAACAGGAATAGTTGTATTGGCTATTACAGAATAAAAGCTTATAAGCATCACACACAGATCTCCATGAGTTTTCATATCGATTTTATGTCCTCCTTCCTAAAAGTCCTGAAGGTTACTAGACTGTCACTTATTGCGTCAAAATAATAATGGGTGAGACTTGCTTGTTTTACCTTGTAGAGTTTGACGGTTTATATGACAACTCTCACTTTATGTGTGTGCGTGCATGCAAATTAATTATGGTCTGATTAATTACCCATTAATTTAAAAATGACATGTGGGTTTTCAAACTTTTTTTGTTTCGTTGTAATTTTTACATTCATTACTTGTTTTGTTTTTTACACAAATAATTAAATAAAGAACCTGCGACATTAGAAATGCAGGCTGCAACATTTGTATGCTTAAAAAAAATCCTGAAGTTATTTAAAAAACAATGCTGTGCTCATCCATTAAATAAATAACGTCCTATTGTGAATATTACCAAATTAAAATTAAGAAGTCAGTCTCAGCAGTCCTTCAAACATATTTTATTCATGCGCTCCAGTGAACAAAAAGTGAGGTAAATATTCTAACGTCATTTGTAAGATATTTTTGTGTTTTATTTAACATCGTTGAAAAGTTACCTACTGACAAAACGTGATTTCTCAAACCCATATGGGTCTATATGATTAAGGTAATATAAAGTATTTTAAAATGAATACTAAATTATATGGAAGAATATAAAAATAGAAGTTTTTTTCGCCATTTAATAAAATCATTCTTAGATAGCCTATACTGATATCCAGTTGAATGAATCTGTTTAGATTATTCCTGTGATTTTATACAATTCCAGGGCTATAATAAGAAATTCAGGCCTGGCCTTTGAGGCTAATAATAAGTGAGATTAAACTAATAATCATAGCCTACATAATAATATATAATAGCCTACATATTGCACAATTATTAAGCCTATTATTGTTGATTATTATAGGCAACATTGTGTTAGTGTTTACCTCTTTACGTTTTTTTTATTTTTTTTTTATTTATTACAACATTTAAATGAAGACATAAGTTGACTTATGAATAGGCCCTATATTACTTTAAGTGGCTAGCGGTACCAAATGTTTAATCACAGAAGATGTAGTATGGATTCAATTATTACAATTCTCACCAGTCGTCTCTCAGACTGACCAACCAGCCCGCGCTATGCATTAATCTTTCATTATTAAAAAAAGTAGTCCAAAAAGTAAGTTGGCACGGCCATTGTCCAGGTTACCACAGGCCTCGTTTCCCACTCCCGTCTGACAAGAAAATTCGGCAGGGGAAAAAAATAAACCTGTGGCATTCGGATTATCGTGGACGAGGATAAAGCATTAAATGGGGCTAAGGGGGCCTGAATGGACGCAGTGGCGTGCGAAGAGAAGCAGAGTAATTATTGCTTCATAATTGTGTTCTTTTTCTTTTTTCAAAAGGCATCGCGCTGCAGAGCCCACTTGGAGCGGTTGTGACATTTAGGAGGCCGGTCTTTGTGCTGAACACTTCAAGTTTAAAAAACAAGGCCAATTGAGTCGGCGCGGCTCAAAGCCGGAACCATTGTAAAGGACCACATTGAGTTTGGATTTGGGACAATGGTGTTTCTCAAATTTCGTGCAAAAACCTACACTCCATCTGTGATCTCAATGAGCGCTTTTTCACTGGGTTCCTTCTTTTCTGTTTGATTCGTTTGTAAAGGGAGGCAGATGTGGAGGGATGGAGACCGCATTTTAATTGGCTGCTGCCTGAACACACACACACACACACTTGAGTAATTTCACTCCATGTAATCTCCATCTCAATTTTCAGTTACATCCCAAACGAGAATATTAATGTAGACAATATTCCCCTCAAGACCCAGAACAGACTGCTCATACTCCCAAACTCTCATAGACCCACTGTAGCAGAATTCCAAACGTTTGTTTAATGCCATTAAATTATACTCATTTTAATAGGAATGGTAAACAAAAGTATCTGAAACCCTGATATGCATCTCAACAACAGTTCTGAGGAGTAAAAAAGTTTGTTAAAATCACACAACATTCGCCAAAATCAAATAATGCTTAAAAAATATCAAGATTTTCCCATTTAATGTCACAATTTTCTAAAGTTACAAAATTATCTCTAAAACAAAAATAAGTGGCTTCCAAAAAACGAATAATAATCATAAAAATAATAATAATAATCATAAAAATAAAAAACTTACAAGGACTAAAAAAGAGGAGGAATAATCTTGTAATAGCCTATCCACTGTCCAGTATTAAATAAATAAGTACATGATATACACTGTGAAAAAAAGAATCTTGTTGTTTCAACTTACAAAAGTAAGTGTTCTTGCTGCCGTAAAATATTAAGCTTTGTCAACTTAAAAGGGAAAGTTGTTCAAACAGAACATAAAGCTGACTGAAATCAGTATAACTTGTTAAAGTAGCTTAATCTCAAGCCTAAACTTGGCTTTCTTAGTACAATCAACATTCTAATTCAATTCAAAATCATTTAATATTATTAGTACCCATAAAAGTAGTTAGAGCCATCATATTGTCAGAGGTAAAATAATAGTTAGATAATCAGAGACCGATGTTCAAACCCTCTGCCATATTCAGACTTATGAAAGTGGATAAGGAGACACACATGGGCCTTAACATTTTACACCCAAATCACAATGATGGTCACAATCTTTAAACACATGACACATAAATGAGTAAAAAGATGAGCTTTAAATTATTCCAACATGACAAATAACTGAAAGTGGCAACAACCAACAGCATAAATAAAAGCAGCAAACAATTAAACATTAAAAGACAGTAACTCTACAATGTGCATAATTTATTAATGCATGATGGGAATCCGAATACGTGAGCTTGATGTGCGTAGTTCTTTTAACATTTCAGTTCAATAACTTATCACAAAAAAAAAAAAATTATATAATTGAGTTATCTCAACAAGATCAATCCTGGGGAGCGTTTCCCAAAAGCATCGTTAGCCAACTATGGTCGCAAGTTTCATCGTCACCAACATAGTTCAACGATCTGGCGTTTCCCGAAACAGTAGTTCCAACGAACATGCACAAACAGCGTCGAAACGTTGTGTAGTTGAAACTCCAGCTCTCCACCTGTGGTTAGAAGCATATAGTTCCTTGTTAGTTTGTGCATGGTGTCGACGTCATTGATTTCGCCGCAGCTAGGGTGTGTTCTATTCAGACTTATCACCCCTATGCCCTATTGCTTTCTAAGGCTTCACCGTCCACTTTGAGAGCTTTGAAAGTCTTGAAGTTGTTGTGCTCAAAGTTATTTTTATTGGAAATTCAGTATGAAGCTATATTTCAGCCTGACTGTCACAACTGTTCTCCCTTCGAAGTGCCCTCCCAAGGCATTATTTATAACGTTTGGACACAGGATTGGCTTCGTTGTACATAGATTATATGCTACATATCTGTAGTACTTTGAGTATAGTGTCATAAAAGCGCTGTGTAAGTGTAAAATTCATTCATTTACACAATTTCAAAATACTACACTTTCATATATGTCAAACATAATTTCCCAAATCACACTGTAATTTTATATAGCCAATATGCCCAAATAAATAAACAATAATTGATTTATGTTTGGGTTAGGTTGGTTTTGTGTTTATTGTGAGGCGTTCACAGAAGGAGAACAAAAGAAAATTGAATATTCTCATTAGGCTTTGACTTTCAATTAATGTTTGCATGGGGAAAAAACAAAGACCAAGGTAGGAAATTACACAAAATGTGTATTAACACAAGTTATGTCAGTCAGATGAAATAATAGAAAATACAGTAACCAAACAGTATTTAAAAATGAAAAAAGTAACCAAACATTTTCTGAAATAAATTCGGAGGCAGAATTCTCCTGGGTTCTGTGTATCATCATCAGTAGCAGCAGCATCTTCATCATCATCAGCATGATCCCCTCTTCCTCCTCAGGAAGTTACATTTCCTGCAATGTTGTGACTGGATTTCTTGACTGGAGTTTTGGGGAAAGTCAGCATGGTGTTCATAAGCTGTAACAGCAAAGTTGCTACTGCTTTCACAGCCTTGCTGACCTAAGACTTGCTGAGCCACAGGCCATCACCAACCACCTCCATTAAACTTCCCACAGCACAATAATGCAGTGCAGCTAAGAACTGCACTGCTGGACTTAAGGCGTAGTTTCTTCTCGTGGCCCTCTGATGTTGTTGCAATTCAAGGATCTTAGTCCTTGGAATCAGGAGTTTTCTTATGATGTTGTGATCAAATAGAGGGTCAAGTGGGAAGAAATTTGTCCTTATGTAGGCATTTATACACTATACCTGACTTCTGGGTCACCTTCCGTGCTCAAGTTGGATTCTTTGTAAAGCCGCCATTGTTGAGCATTTGAAGCACACACAGATACTGTATTTGTTAGGAGAGTCATTAAAACACCTGGTACTGATGCACCTGAGGAATGGATAGAAATAACTTGGTGGCTAATAATCATCTAAATTAACTAGTTAAATGTGAGTGTTTCATCAGTGATTTGTGACAGTAATAGGGCACATCTTAATTTTATTATGAAATTATTGTATTCATCTTGGGTTTTTGGTTTTAAAACAGGTTGCATTCATGATGTGGGGTAAAACGAGAAGGCCTCTCTTTAGAATTGTCTGATGATTTAAATAAAGGATGTGTTTTGTTTATCATATTATCATGGCTATTATCTTGTGTATTGAGAAAATCTTTACATAGACTGTTACTTGACTGTGGTAGTGGTGGGTCACCAACATTGCGAAACAATAAAGGTTTCATTACTTACATAGGATTCTTAATCACACTTACAGTACATAATTTAATAATTACATTATTCTGGTATAGCTGATAATGAAGTAATGACATTGCATGACATGTTTCACACAATAATTGCTTACATTTGATCTGGCATTTCAATGCCACTGATAAACCAAGTCACAAATATCACCTAATATGTGCTCATTTCTACATTTTAAACTACTGCATGAATTCCCAGTGTACTATAAAAGCACTAATGCAAAACACATGTTAAAAAATGACAGTCATCAAATGGGATATTATATTTTGTATTTGAATTCAGACTGAGAAGCGTTTTAACTTCTCAGTCACTGAAAAGCAACTTGAAAATCGTATGTTTGTTGCCATGCAGCACCACACAGATTCACCAGAGCCCCATTTGACGGACCCAGTCTGTATCTTTCACTCCATATATATTTAATTCTATATCTTTCGTCAATATTAAAAGTGCCATTCTTATTGGATTTTGAAAAGTGTGCTCAAATGCCCCATAGGTAAGAGGGAAGCCCCACCATTGCAGCTCAATGTTGTAAGAGGTTGCAATGAAAACAAGCACACCAGCAACACGGAACAGAAAATAACAGAAGTAGTCCTCAGATGCCTCAAATGTTCGTTATTTACAGCAGCGTTGTGGGGAAATAATGTTGCTGTGGAACTACTTACTGACCAAATCACTTGTAAAGGCTACTGTAGTAAAGAGTTCGCCACTTACAAAGTGCATATAAACATATATGTCTATTTCGTGTCTTAAGCAGTCCCCCCCCCCACCCCCCAATAAACGGCTTTCTGTCCATGTAAATGAGCTGTTATAATTTGATAGATCTCATCATACTATGGTGGTTAAGCAGTGAGTTACATGGCTGAACAGGAAATGCACCCCAGATCAGTTATTCTAACTCTACATTTTAAGTTATGGTAACTAAAAGACAAAATTATTTTGAACAGTAAACTTACTATATGATTACATAATTATAAACATAAATGATACACACTTATTCAATTTAAATTAATTGAATATTATAACGTTGCATAAATAAAAATGAATCTATAAATAATCATATAAATAGGCTAAATAAAAATAAATAATGCAACATCGACCATCTATCCAAACTAACCCAACAAACGCTTATTTCAACGCACTTATTTTAAACGCTTTGATCTGTGCCTTTAGGGGAATACCAGTGCTGCGCGCAAGGGTCCTGTGCGGCGCGGCAGCTTTTCATGTGAACAAGAGGTTAACAACCTAATGAGGACTTGGAGACGAGATGAAGCGTGTAAATACACTGCTTTTTCCCCAAATCGCGCGCTGCTGCACCCTCATTGCCCCTTTTTATCTGCTACTCTAACCTCTGCTGCGCTTGCCCACTCAAACCATTCCAGCAGGAGTTCAGCGGGGATGCAGTTTGGATCCAGCCGCGCTCCGGCCGGGTATCAGCGGAGAGAAAGGTCCGTACAATAGCGCTCCAGGGTGCTAGAGGAACAGAGACATGCTGTTACATATGTCGGGTCAAGCATCTCTTTTGTGCTGTTTTAAAAAATGTGTAGAACTCAGTCAGCGGTGGAGATTCTAAAAAAAAGGAGTGAAAGCCTTGTATGGGTTTTTGATGCATAGGTCTGATGAACTATTGAAAGAATGTTGAATTTCCTAAGTGCCCACAGTCAGTTTTAATTGCCCGGGGGCATTTAATTGGAATTCTCAGAGACGCCCATTCAATTGAGAGACTTTCAAAGTAAAGCGTGTAGAGGCCGGGTTGGTTCATTATTTAAACTTCATAAAAACATCAGTTCTGCACATACAGATTTTTTGTTTGCTTGTTATTGTGCATAGAGATTGTGCATTATATGCTTTGCATTTAACGAGCTATTGCAAATACAAGTCAGCTTTTTATTTATTTTATTAGTTACTTGGTTTAATAGCGATTTAAAGAAAGCTATGACTATCACTGACACAACATCATCTTATAAAACCGACTTAGTTCTCATAACTGTCCAAAGATCACCATATTTAAAAGAGTTGCGCTTTCATCATCTCTCCGTTTATGAACAATCAACGCCTTCTTGTGGTTTTGTAATGATCTCGGGATGTCTATTTTCAGTCGCGTGAGATTGCTACCGAGATAATGACTTTGAATGTCAAAAAGCTTTAGTTTAATATCGTCTCTATTAGTGTGCTGGTTGGGTAATTAAAGGTGCAGATGAGAGCGGCGGGGGGGACAGATGGCATTTGCTTACTGTGAATGAGTGTGTAAACAATAAGAAACCGTGCGACAGGGAAACAGTACAGGCCTGCATCACTTTATCAGAGGGCTGTATGAAATTCATTTATCAGAGGGCTGCATGAAAGTTCATGTGCTAAAGGGAACCGTAGCGAGAAGTGGTGTTTGTTTAAATGAACTATATGAATTTATTCAGCACTACCGTTTTTATATAATACTATAATAATATCCAGTCATGTCTGCTGCTATTTTTTGAGCATATATATATATGTATATATATGTATATATATATATATATATATATATATATATATATATATATATACATACACGTGTGTGTTTCTTTTGGGGGGAAATGTAGTTGCAGGCTAATTACAATGACACAGTAAATCTTCCAAAGCAATTCTGCAGCAAGAAATTTGTGGAAATTTTAGTGCGTATTTTTAAGAAATTTTAATGCTCAAAATATCGTATTAAGCATTTTATCCTTGTGATACCCTAACCCTAAAATATCTGATGACCGTTGAAATATAATATTATTACAACTAAGAAGAATAAACTACAACGAAATTAATTCGCAAACAACGTCATGCAATGACATGTTAAATCACAAGACATTTAAAATTAGTCAACAATAAAAATAATAATAATAAAAAAAATAATAACAAAAATATATATTATATATGTAATCATAATAATGTCAGAGGTTATCATTCTAAAATCATTTAACAGTAGCTATTTATTAAAATTATAATAATTATTATTTATGGCACTTTCTGTTGACTTTCATGTTTGAAAAAAATACGTATAGAGCGCTGCATAATAATCCTGTGAAATATGTTCGAGACTAAATGTAATGAATTATGAAAAATAACTGTTCGGAAAGCGGACCAATTTGACACAATAAATAAATCCTAGGCAAATGATATTGGGTTTCTTTCCCTTTTTAAATCATATTGCTGTCGACAAATATATAAAGAGAAAATAAGTTGGTAGCTGTCTATTAAAAGCTAGTCTTATATTCCTCCGATCGCGTTAAACCACGTGAAACTGAAATATAAAAGGTATATCAGTTATGTTAGGACACAAGCTATCGCAGAATAATACGTTATAATGCAATGATCAAATAACCCCGTGGCCTATTTAAATCTGACAGTAAAATCCTATCATACACGGATCCAGCGCTCTTTGATTTGGTCTAACTTTAACTCAATGTTAGTTCAAACATGAATTATGAAACACTTTCAAACATGATAAAATATTTACATTAAACACAATACATACATGCAGGGATGCACTAAACAGAGTTGAAACGAACTGCCCTTAAAATGTACCGTGAAAACTTACCGTTTTGCGTTTATCGATTTTGACGTCACTCTATGTGAGGAATCGGCTCTTCACTAGGCTACAGTAAATCCCTAGAACAAAATTGCATTGTCTTTCAAAATATTAGAAAGTGTAACTTACATTTGGTCAACGTTATCAACTTTGCTATTTTGGCAAAATTGTGGTTGATAATAAATGATTAGCCTACCAAATGAAACTATGAGAAAACCGCATAAATAGTAATTTTGTCTAACATGATCTATTGACTGTTTTTTCGTAAATAATTCCTTATGATAAAAGTTTTATGTTTTAGCTCTGCGTGATGCTTGTTATTTGAGAAAAGAACGCAGGTGGACACAGTTGAAAAAGAGACAAGCCAATCAGATCGCTCCTTCCCCCTTTGGCCAATGACAGGCGCCACATTGTTGTCAAATTTGTCTAATGAAAACGTGGGCGCAACAATAGATCGAGAGGGATCTGTATCCACTGAAGATCTCTCGAGGAAGTTAGTGTCTCACACTGGCTCAAGCAGCAAACTCTGCTCTCTAAGACTGCTCTGTCTTGGAGTCGGCTGATCATTGAGTTTAAAGGTAGTTTTACATTCCCTTCGATGGAATTTGATGTTTTTAAAAACAGCTTTTCTTTAAATTTAACTAATTTCTAAAGAAAGAAACAGGTTTCTTGTGAACTGCGCGCAACAAGTTGAAGAGCACAGAGACGCTTTGGAAAGAGGACTTTCTTTGAGCAACATTCCTAAAAAAAAAAAAAAAAAAAAAAAAAAAACAAGTATTCTTGGACATTGGCATTCGGGCTTTGTTTCGGCAAAAGCTGTGCTGAAGAAATTCGCAGTGTATCGATTCTGCCCGACACTTATGAAACGTATTTCCTCTGCGCACTCTCATCTCCAAACGAAGACTTCGGCTGCGTACGTATTTTAACTTATAGCCTATTGTTTCTTATTTCGGTGAATATGGATCTTCGTCCAGAGATGCAGTCCGCCGCCCAATCAGGATCGCAGATTCATCCAAGTGCCGCTGCTAACGTCTCCATACCGGTTTCCATGGCGAGTAGCCTCTTAAGGGCCCCGCCGCTGTTGCTTCGTGCTACGGAGAAGTATCCACGAACGCCCAAGTGCGCCCGGTGCAGGAATCACGGGGTCGTATCCGCTCTTAAGGGGCATAAGCGCTACTGCAGATGGAAGGACTGCATGTGTGCCAAATGCACTCTGATCGCTGAGAGACAGCGCGTCATGGCAGCTCAGGTTGCGCTCCGCAGGCAGCAAGCTCAGGAGGAGAACGAGGCGAGAGAACTGCAACTGCTCTACGGGACAGCAGAGGGTCTGGCACTAGCAGCTGCCAACGGAATCATACCTCCCCGACAAAACTATGAGATATTTGGCTCAGTTAACAACGAAACCAACACTGGTAAGTGGATATATTATATTGTATATGTGGTTGGGTTTTATGTCATATAAGTGTACTTATATATATTATATTGGTTACATTTGTTCATACTTTTACATTGTTTCAAAACTAGACTACTGTATCTCACCAATCCAACCTCTTACATGCACAAAAACTGAATTGTTGTTCTAGTAGTTGTTTTCCAATTGACCGTGGCAGACATTTGTTGACATACATTTATCTATTTCAGGAGAATCAAACATCCAAAAGTTCGAGCTGTTCCCGAAGACAACTTTACCAGGATCGGTGACTACACAGCAGGCGATGGGAAAGACAGTATCCACAGACACCGAATCAGTTCCTGGAATTTCATCTCCTGATTTGCGTCACGGCTCCGGTTCGGAAAACGGCGACCGAGAATCCATTGTGAGTTCCCCGATCGCCAAACCTCTGAAAGATGGAGAGGAGACGCCAGGCTCAATCAGTCCACTAGGCTCAGACTCTGGCTCGGATACGGATAAAGACGAGCAGGAGCCCTCGCCATCCTCTACAGCTTCACGACAGATGAACGCCATCGACATTTTAACGAGGGTCTTCCCCAACCACAAGCGCAGTGTCCTGGAGCTTGTCCTTCAGGGATGCGGGAAAGATGTGGTGCAGGCCATAGAGCAAATCCTCAACAACAGCGGCCAAGCCAAGGGCCCAGATGAGTCCTGGACGGCGGAGAGGATGCTTCACAGCGCACAGCCGACTATATCTTCCACGCCGAGGCCTATGTTACCTGGAACCATGACGCTCAGCAATAGGTCGGCCTTCTCCCCTCTGCAACCCAATGGTCCACACTTTGGTGCAGATCCCAGCACCTATCCTCTCAGTACGCATTTGGGCCTGAACCCACTGCGGCTGGCATACTCGGCTCACAGCAGAGGTCTTGCCTTCATGGCTCCTTACTCCACCACAGGTCTGATGCCAACATTGGGCTTCAGGCCGCCAATGGACTACGCCTTCAGTGATCTGATCAGAGACAGGACTCTCTTGCATAAAGATCAGAGCTACAGCAATGGACTGTACGGTCCCCTGGTCAACAACACTCAAGAGAAGCAGTGAGGGTCTATGGAATAAAAAAGACAATAGGGGAAGTGTTCCCCAATTATAGACAAAAGTGTTCCATGTCTTTAAAGAATCTTGGGCCTAGATTCCACGTTCAACGTCCCATAGACTCGTGGGCCTTGTGGTTCTTCTTAGGGCAATTCTGTACATAAAATATGTCTAGTTTAGCCGCCAGAAAAAAAGAAAAGAAAAAAAAACTTAACACGGACTAACGGTTGACACGTGTTTGGTGGTCGTGGACTCTTTGAAGTTTGTCATTAATCAAAAAGAAAATGGTTATGCGTAAAGGTTATAGTTTTTACCCATCTTACAGTTAGTTGGTGAAGATTACTGACAATGCAGAGGTGAATTTTAGACCTTTAGCAGGGTAACCGTAGTATATTCCTGTGAATCGTGTATTTTAAAATTCATGACGTTTCTTATAATCCATTTATGACTGTTTACTAAACGGATTAAGCCCCTGTGTGATACTAGTGCAATTCCTAGAATAACTTGCTTCATCATTTAAAAGGGACTATTCTAGAATTATTGTTATTGTGGAATTTCTATAATTTCGTTTTTTCTGCTCCGTCTGTAAAATTGTGCCATGTTCATTCAACAGAGCGCTGATGTCCAAGTTATTTTGATTCAATATGGTAACTGGCTAAAGCAAACATTTGTATTCCCTTTGTGAGTGAAATATTGTGTTACACAGCGAAATAAAGTATATTGAATATCTTGATGATAAAGTCATATTTGTCTAAGTCATTTTCTTAAAAAAAAAAAAAAAAAAAAAAACAACTCAAAAGAAATAAAAAAAATGTACGATGTATAACGAGTGCTTGTTGAATGAAATCTTGCTGATGCCGTTGCGAAGTGTACATATCTCTGTGTAAATTTTGAAAAAATAAATGTTATTTTATTCTTACTTTTTGCGTTGCTTGTTTTGTGCATTGTACAACGAATAATTTCTGCAATTTTTAAAACTGATGTAAAAGTCGATTGTGACTTATTTCAAAATACATGTTACATATGCAATACACACTTTAAAAATAACATTTTAATGATAACGAATATTCAATAATAAAAATAACTACTATTGTTATAGGCTACAAATATGTATACATTGAATACAATTCATGTCGTTTTTTTAAGCATGTTTACTGTATAAATACATAGGCATTTTCAAAAACTCAGTTCATATTTTAAAAAGTTCAAATGTAAATAATAATTGTTAATCATTTCAAAACAATACATGTCTACAGTTATAACAACCGTGGCAGTCTGAGCTCGAAGGAGATATTTTGATCTCTTCTCTTTTTTAATAAGATTCTGAAGGCCTCTAAACAGAGACTGTATTTTCGCATGTGGAGTGTATAGCTGCACTATTGAAACGCGATGCCATGGAGACATAATCCCTCTCTCCCTGCAGATAAAACAGTGTAAACAGTAGTGGCGGATTGACAGTGTGCCTTCATTTAATGGAGAAACAGAGCACTCTAATGTTCATAATGCACATTTGATGAAATGCATGATATAGGAAAATCCATTTAATATTTACATAGATGGTGTTTTAATACATTTTAAATAGGCTCAAATTTATCGTGTCCTTTTAGTTCAAATTAGTTCAAGTTTAATTAATACATCGAAATCTCGTCATTGTGAGAAAAAAGTTATTTTTTTTTGTATGTTGTCTATAGCTGTCTGACAAAATAAGTAGCTATAAAGTGTAACCCATTTAAGTTAAATAACGTAATAACCGAAATAGATACACTACAATATACATTTAACGAAAGACTGCTCCGAACTTGTGCTACTTTTCTGCTAATAATTAAAAAATTAAATGTATTTCCAACCTAATAATTAGTAATACAGTTCATGTCGTTTAAGCATGCTTACTGTATAAATACATAAGCATTTTCAAAAACTCATAGTTCATATTTTAAAAAGTTCAAATGTAATAATAAATTTTTTAATGTATTTTCAACCTAAAAAAAAACTAAATATGTTTTGGATAGTACAGGCTGGTATCAATAAAGCTTACACTAATTTAATCTAGCAACCTTTACATCTACTTTGAATAACTGTATATTGCACACCAAAAAAATAAAAAAACAGAAATACCGTCTGAATCTGTCCAGGTATATCTAAGTTGATTGTTATTGAGATAGGTAGACACAGACAGGACCCCCCCCCCCTCTAATTATAGCCTCACATTTTTAATAGGCCTTGATGCAACGGACTATGGTGATGGAAACTTTAAGAATTTCAAAGATGAAATCTATATAGTTGCAACTTTTGCTACTGATTGTTATCACATTTGTTCTTGTTGTAGAACATCAAACATAATGTGTATCAATTAAAGAGTTAGGAAGGTTAAGAATATCATATAATACAAATAAATGTTTCACGAACTGCGAATTCAACAAGTGAATTTCTCACATCAATACGATTTAAATGATACAGTTGATGAGTAGCATTGTGGATCATAGTATCATTTTAGAATCCTGACCTTCGCTACAAGTTTATGACGCCCCCTTGTGGTAAAATGTGGAATTAAACGTAGGTAAATTGCTTAATTGCATATCGTTGATAATATCGCCACCTTGTGGGCAGAGTGCAGAACAGAACGTGGTTGGGAGGGAGTGACGCCACTGTATAGAAAGGACTGGATTAGGGTTCCTGTTAGAGAACTTACCAGACAGACAGGTCCTTTTCTAAGGAAAACTCTCCATGGCTTTAAAAATTGAGAACAGCCTTAAAAACAAGGTTATTTATTAATTTAACATTATATGTATAATTTGATTGCAGGGTTTACTATGCACGCTATTCTCAGCTGTAATATAATCGTATTACCAAGTGCATACATTTTTATTCTCTTTATTTTGTTACATTCACCAAACTGGTTTTATTAAAGGGAAATTAACCTGGCCTGAATTAGACCCATTATCGTTTATACATTTGAAAGGATTAGCAATTTTTGCCTTTATTTTGTTCTATTTTATTTGTACCCAAGCATCACCTAAGCATGGGCGTAGAACACGTGGGGGACATTAAAATGAAGAATCCTTTCATATCAGTAACATTTTAAAAGCTGTTTTATTCTACATGGAGAGGGTCCTCACATGGGGGCTGCCATGTAAGAATCACATGACCAGCCGAATACTACTAGCTTAATCTCGGTGACCGTCCTGTTATTTGACACTTTCACTCATTGATTAAATAATGGCTGACATTGAATACTATATTTCTACAATGTCATCTGAAACTGAGAACTGATTTTAAATGATGCTGCATCCAAGCCGCTAGGTGTCAGTGTAAGCCCAAGATGACAAAGTACAAACGTTACTGAGTGCACCTTTAAATGTGGGAAATAGATTTGTTCTGAAAAATGTTCAAAGTGGGCTCACACTGACTAATCTAAACACAATGGAGATTCATTTGTTAATAGAATCCTTGAGATGTTAAAATATGCCATATGTGAGTGAAATTAACAGGAACTTGTTCACTCTTTTCTGAAGTAGGCCTAGTTACTTTGAATATGCATTCTCTAATTTGTTACTCAAAAAAAAGCATCTTGTCTCAATTATTTACATTAGTTGACAAATTTTGCTATTTGCCCCTATCTACACGGTATCACTCCAACCCATCTAAGTTACACTGTATACTGTACACAATACTTTTCAGTATTGTGCAATGTTTTGTTGTTTTTTGAGCAAACCATTCAGGAAGCATAAAGAGAAAGATGTAAAGATAGCTTGAAAAGGTTGTGTCAAGTCCTCCTCCAGTTCAACATCCAAAGGACACAAGGACAACTCAATGTTCCGACTCAATCACTTTTATTTTAATTTCTTTGTCAGTTGATTGGTCTGTTCAACTTGTAAGGTTGTAATGTGTTAGGTTGCAAACCTTCAAAACAGAACAAACGTTACCATTTTAATTAAACATTTAGTTAAACATTTTTAATTAATTTTAAATGGAGTTAAACATATAATTCCTTTTACATGAAATAAAAAAAAAAATGATGATTTCATGAATTCAAATTCATTTGTAAATTTTTAACATCTACCAGAAATTTAATATTTTACCATTTTTAACTTTGTACCATCCTTCAAATCTTATACTTCTAATTTTCTCAAACACAAATGAAATATTTCTTAGCACAAACCCATTTAACACAAAATCAATGAAGTCAATGCTGCAATGTGTTCCTTAAACCATCTACACAGAAGTTAACATATTTAGCAGTATTTCAAACATCATAAAAGTAAATTAAACATTTCACCGACCATTGGCGTCTTTGGACTGAACCCATGAGTGAACTTGGAGTGTCTTCTCTCTGAAGTTTGCTTGTCTGAATGACTGTGAACCTTCATGCTTCAGCAGGTGCTCTTAATCAAGCACCCAGATTGCTACTGCTGGTGCACTCTGGGAAATGTAGTTCTTTTAGAATCATTTTATAGATTCAGCTCAACAGGTTGGTTGAAATTAAGATTATTTGAATAAAAGTAGCTTGCTTACAGTAAAATGTTGTCACTTCAGTTCAGTTACATATTCTCTTTGCAATAGTATTGATTGAGTGACTTTTTTTTAATCGCTTTCACTAACGATGGACTGTAGAATAGAATTGAATAGTATGTGAATGTGCAAATATCCATTACTGTGTGCAATGTACATACAATATACACTAAACTATACATTTTTAAATATTTAAACAACACAGTAGTCTACAATGTGCTATATACAGTACAGAACATAAGCATAGCTTTCATTCTTTTTTGCATTAATAGCCTATTAAGACAATTAAGAGCAAGTAAGAAAATAAACCTAGGTCAGTTAGTCAACAGCCACTAAAAACTGGTATTGACACCTGGACAGACCTGGGACTTATGCAAGGATCCTATTAGTGGACTTCAGTTCAGCCATCAATACCATCAAGCCTGATTTTCTCTCAACCAAACTGACCCAGCTCTCCGTGGCAACCACAATCTGTTGGTGGATCAAAAGTTTTCTTACAGATAAGCAGCAGCTAGCGAGACTGGAGAGACTCACATCCGGGACCCTCACTAATAGCACTGGTGCTCCTAAGGGTTGCATTCTCTCTCCACCGCTCTTCTCCCTGTACACAAATGACTGCACTGCAAAGGACCCCACTGTTAAGCTCCTGAAGTTTGCAGATGACACCACGGTCATCGGCCTCATCTGCAACAGTGAAGAGTCTGCATACAGACAGCTGGCTGTCTGGTGTGGTCACAACAACCTTGAGCTGAACACAGTCAAAACAGTGTAGATGATAGTGGACTTCAGAAGAATTTACCCTCAGGCCATTTACCACATGAACAATAAAACTGCCTTCAAGACTCCCATAGCGCAATAATGTATAAATATTTCATGTACATATCTAAATTCACTCGTATTTCATTCAATAACTGTACATACCCCTACCTTGCACAAACATTACCACTTGCACATATACATACAACATTCAACGTTATATGTCCTATTTTTTTGTGTCTATATATACTCTATAATTTAATATAGGCTATATGATGACCATAAAACTTTTGAGCTCAGGAGTACCCAGGAAGAAAACGAAAACATTATTGCTAGGACAGACGGACGGGCGCGCGCGCGCACACACACACACGAAAATGTAATGTCATGGAAGACGTTACATTGTAGCTAAAATTGTTTCTGGGCCAAAGTTTTCTAGCTCATGGGTTTTAAGACTAGTTATTTCTCAATTATATGTAAACAGAAAGAACACACAATACACTGTCTGGCAGTTTAAAACGGTAATGGACAACTTGCCTTGTCTAAGACGTGCAGGTAAATCATTTATTAAAACACTGATGACAAAAGCACTCTTATTATTACAACTTATACATAAAATAAGCAGCAATATGTGCCAACATTTAACTTTATATGAATACGTTTGAGCATGTCATATACGAAAAGACGCAGGGATATTAAGAATTACGTGATGACGCCATTACGTGATGGCGTCACAATATAGCAGAATCTTTTATTTTTATTTTTTTTATACCGATTCATTTCAATTACAGTTCGAAAGAACCCGTTCGCGGAAATGAAAGGGACTTCACTAGAAAACACCATTAACATGCTATTTAATATAACCACGATTATGCATGTTATATACACACAGTGCTTTAAGTGGCCCAAAAGAGGTGCCGGTACTCTATTATTATTATTATTAATTTTATTTTTTTTGCTGACTCCCCTCCTCCCCTGAGGTAACAACATTGAAGGGGTTTTATATACAGCAGTCAACAGACGACCTTATACAAAATAATAAATCCTTTTATTAGTTTGTGGATTTGCTTGAGCTAGAAAGAGCTACTGAAAATAAATAAAATCTGCAAAAGGGTATTGAAAAAAATATGGGACCAACATTCTGGCCACTCATGCTCGCTAACGCGGCTGTTGGTCACTCTCGTCCTCGTCGAAACTTGTGAGAACCTCATCGACCGCGGCACAAGTGCTGCTTTCATTAGCTTGCGTCTGACCTGCAGCGATATCATTCTGGCTTGGTGGGGTGTCAGCCAGCGAGTCCTCTGATTCTGACTTTGTTCTTTTACTACTCAGAGTCTGAAGCCAGGAGAGCATATTAAGTGTTCATTGTATTTGTATTTTAACCGAGCAGCTATGGTTGCGCGTTTCACACACCCTCTCCGGACCACGTTGAGTTGACACTGACAGCGGCAAAAGCGACGCATGCGCTTTTCACTTGTAAAACTCAAGGGTGTATGGGTAATGTAGTCTCTGCTCTCGGTGGGACGAATTAGGAAGGGTGCATTGTGAAGGGCGCTCTGAAAAGCGGCAGCGCAGCCAAAGGATTAAAACAGATGTGCAAATGAGCGTACCGGTACGCTAAAACCACGTTCTGGGCGCACGGAGAGGTGGCGGTACGCTCAAGAGCTATATTTGGAAGTGGTGGTACTGAGTACTGGCGCGTACCGGCCCACTTAAAGCACTGTATACACATATAAAAACATAAAATATACAGACCGTAATTTAACGTATTCTGTCCATGTGACGTTTGAGGCTGTTTCAGAGAGCGCATCATGCCAGCACATGGTTCAATACCTGCTGGCACAGCTAGTAGTAAATCCGTCCAATGTCAACAAACGTTAGCTTATTTTTATAGTGAGTATGGAAACATGGCTTGGCTGGGCATGGTTAGTCTTTGGTAAATTGTCAACCCTGACTTCCGTTCAAACGACTCATCTTTGAACGTAGGGTGTTTGAAGTCTCTGATCAGTTTGAAATGTTTTCAACCATCCTTCGCAAGAACATCTCACTGTGGACGTGATTCGTTATTCAGCGTGATGAACATGAATCCGTGAAGGAATTGAAGTCTTTAAAGTGAATTAATCCTTCTAATCCACTTCCAAAGTTTTGGCCTTGATTCAACGACTCACTCATCATAACACATTTAATACACTCACTTGTCGCCACCTACTGGCGTGTAATGGTGATTTAACGAATCTCTTTAGTGAATGAATTCATAGGACTTCAAATCAATGGGATGAATCAAAATCCCAAATTTGATTTAACCAAATTAACCAATCATGTAAAACATTTCCTCTAAAGCTTGTAAAATACATTTCGTATTGGGGTCTTCCTAGTCACGTTGTCAGGATTTATTTTGCCAGCTGACATTATCCCATAATTAATGAATATAGCAAGATATATACGATTTTATATTTGTAGAAGACTTCCAGCACTGCCATTGGCAATGCATTTCTGTGGAGTGTATTTTTTGCTTTAAAGGGATATTTCTCCCAGAAATGAAAATTCTCTCATCATTTACTCATCTTCCTGCACATCTCAGATGTGTCACTTTCTTTCTTCTGCTGAACACAAATGAAGATATTTAGAAGAATATTTCAGCTTGGCAGGTCCTCACAATGCAAGTGAATGGATACCAACATTTGCAAGGTCCAAAAATCACATAAAGGTAGCATAAAAGTTGCAAGACTCCAGT
Organism: Moxostoma hubbsi; assembly: GCA_032164185.1. NCBI lineage: Eukaryota > Metazoa > Chordata > Actinopteri > Cypriniformes > Catostomidae > Moxostoma > Moxostoma hubbsi. The sequence goes on along the minus strand of JAVLUX010000018.1, from coordinate 12,920,187 downwards.
TGTTAAATCCATATAGTCAGAAGCAATAGGAGTGAGTGAGAAACAGATCAATATTTACAGCTGAAGTCAGATGTTTACATGCACCTTAGCCAAATAAATTTAAACTCAGTTTTTCACAATTCCAATTTAATCATAGAAAACATTCCCTGTTTTAGGTCAGTTAGGATCACTATTTTAAGAATGTGAAATGTCAGAATAATAGTAGAGAGAATGATTTATTTCAGCTTTTATTTCTTTTATCACATTCCCAGTGGGTCAGAAGTTTACATACACTTTGTTAGTATTTGGCAGCATTGCTTTTAAATTGTTTAACTTGGGTCAAACATTTTGGGTAGCCTTCCACAAGCTTCTCACAGTAAGTTGCTGGAGTTTTGGCCCATTCCTCCAGACAGAACTGGTGTAACATGTTTGTAGGCCTCCTTGCTCGCACATGCTTTTTCAGTTCTGCCCACAAATTTTCTATCGGATTGAGGTCAGGGCTTTGTGATGGGCACTCCAATACCTTGACTTTGTTAAGTTATTTTGCCACAACTTTGGAGGCATGCTTGGGGTCATTGTCCATTTGGAAGACCCATTTGCAGCCAAGCTTTGACTTCCTGGCTGATGTCTTGAGATGTTGCTTCAATATATCCACATCAATTTTCTTACTCATGATGCCATCTATTTATTGAAGTGCACCAGTCTCTCCTGCAGCAAAGCACCCCCACAACATGATGCTGCCACCCCCATGCTTCAAACTTGCAAACTGTAGTCTGGCGTTTTTATAGTGGATTTGGAGCAGTGGATTCTTCCTCGCCGAGCACCCTTTCAGGTTATGTCGATAGACATGTATTCCTCTTTTGTAAGTCACTTTGGATAAAAGCATTTGCCAAATGAGTAAATGTGAATGATATAGGACTTGCTTTACTGTGGAGATAGATAATTGTCTACCTGTCTTCACAAGGTCCTTTGATGTTGTTCTGGGATTGATTTGCACTTTTCTCACCAAACTACGTTCATCTCTAGGAGACAGAATGCATCTCCTTCCTGAGCGGTATGATGGCTGCATGGTCGTATGTCATTTGTACTTGCATATTATTGTTTGTACAGATGAACGTGGTACCTTCAGTTGTTTGGAAATTGCTCCCAAGACTGAACCAGACTTGTGGAGGGCCACAATTTCTTTCTGAGGTCTTGGCTTATTTCTTTTGATTTTGCCATGATGTCAAGCAAAGAGGCACTGAATTTGAAGGTAGGCCTTAAAATACATCCACAGACACACCTCCAATTGACTCCGATTAGCCTATCAGAATATAATTGGCTAATTTCCTAAAGGCTTGACATAATTTTCTGGAATTTTCCAAGCTGCATAAAGGCACAGGTAACTGAGTGTATGTAAATTTCTGACCAACTGGAATTTTGATATAGTCAATTAAAAGTGAAACAATCTGTCTGTAAACAATTGTTGGAAGAATTACTTGTGTCATGCACAAAGTAGATGTCCTAAACGACTTGCCAAAACTATAGTTTGCTAATATGAAATCTATGGAGCAGGGAAAAAATTAGTTTTAACGACTTCATCCTAAGTGTGTGTAAATTTCTAACTTCAAGTCCTCTTTTACTATAAATTCTCCTCCTGCTCAGTAGGTGGCGATATGCACAAAGAATGCAAATCGCCAAAAACAAAAGAAGAAGAAAGTGAAAGTGGATATTGATAATAAAAAAGGACTTAAAATGTATTTGTTTCCCACCCACACTTATCATATCGCTTCCGAAGGCATGGATTAAACCACTGAAGTCGTGTGGATTACTTTAATGCTGCTTTTATGTGCTTTTGGAGCCACAAAATGTTGGTACCCATTCACTTACAATTACCTACAGAGCTGATATATTATTCTAAAAATCTTTGTTTGTGTTCAGCAGAAGAAAGTTTTTGGGTGAACTATGCCTTTAAGACAAACAAAACTAAAGGCCCTTAAACTGGATCAGAAAGGCTAGTAAACAAATATGGTATCTGTAAATAATGTAAACAGTACAAACTTTCCAAAGTTTAGAGTTCCTGAAATGGCCTGAAATGATCATTCATATGTGCTGTTCCTTAAAGCAGAGTAGACAAGAACAGTAATAATAGTCAAACACACTCTTCATAGTGGTAGGTCTGACGGGGGTCATTGAATAGTGAATAGTTTAATTTTGCTTGTCCTTGCTGCATTTATTGTCATCATGCAGTTTTGGTCCATTTTCCATCAGCTCTTTAGACATTTCATTGTGCATTTGTATTCACTGTATTCACAGTTTTCTGTCTCTGACATTGATTGTCTGTCTTGTTCAAGTTGTCTTAATGCTGTTTTGTGTGAACCCCTCTCCTTTACAGCTTATGTAGCAGCATTATCTACCAGGGCATCGAACTTGGCTTCAGTTGTTGAGACTTCTGTGTGCACTTTTACCTTTAGAATGGTGTCTTCATTTGGCTTACATGCACACACTTGGTGTCCATCAGCTTTTGAATGGAATGCCCTTAGCTGCTGCTGCCGAGAGAGGTGTATTAGTTACCCTGCGGCTCAACAGCTTTTAGTAAAATCTGTTGTTCTGCTGTCAGCACTTGAAACCTCTTATCCAGTTCATCCTCATCCTGTTGGTTTCTTAATCTCAGTGTGCAGTCATGAGCCCAGTGTCCTTCCTTGCTGCAATTCATGCCCTGTTGGGATTTAGCTTTTGAGTATCTCTGATGGTCCTTGTCTTTATGCTCAGTGTCCATGATCTTGTACCTCAATGTTTTGGATTGCAGAGCTCTGAGTTTCACATCCTGTGCTCTTTCAATCTTTGCTGACCATTCAAAAACCTTAATGAAAGCTGTTCCAACACTATCCCAGTCATCATAGCGTATTTAACAGCTCCACAGATTTCAGGTTTAAGTCCATTTACAAATGCAGTTTTGAGAGGATATCAGTATTTCTGTCAAGATCTTCATTTTCATTCAAACCAGCATATTCCAGCCAAGTTTTTCTGAAGCGTTCCTCATAGTCGGCAACTGCATACATGAGGTAATGTTTGCCCTATTAACCTCTGCAGGTTATCAAGAACATTTGAACAGCTTCCCATCTTGCCACAATGTTTTGTTGAGACTCACCTATACTAGAAACATTTTCAGTTAGTCTGCTTTGGTTATTGTCTTTTAAGTTGACATTAAGAATCATTACCCTATCTAATGGGTCCAAAGTATACATTTTCTGCAAACGCTGAAGAAGTTGCCAAACTTTCTGTGGTTGTTTATACACATCTGGTAATTCCTTTGACCATTTGTCAATTTGCTCCAGTGTGGCTGGCTTGTATATTCTGTATGGAACAAATTTCTTGACAACTTTTGTCACAATGCGAGTTCTTCACTCACCATTCTCCTCATCCTCCTCCTCCTCTTTGTCAGCCTCAACTTCAGTCCTTCTGTTTTTGAAAATGACAGGAGTGAGTCTAACCTTTGTGATCTTAGCAGGCGTACTGACAGGTAGTTCAGCATCACTGTCATCTGAGCTGTCTGAAGCACTGGTTTCACCATGGTCACCTGGCATCTCTCTAAGCAGATAACATTGCTGTTGATCCTCAATGGGTCTGAGTTTATTCAGTGGGTAGAATGGCGACTCTTTGCTTTGCTGCTAGATGCTTTCATAGAGGTCTTTGTTTTGGAACATTCTTTTGTTTCCAAATTGCTTGGAAAGCAGAGTTAACAGCTTTTCATTCTCATTTACCAGACTCTCTTTCTTTTCAGTCTGCAATTGTTCAGCAAGTGCTCTGCTTTGAACTCATGCAGCAATATATCCATCTAAAACTTCTGTAAATGGTGTCGAATCTGTTTCTGTAAAATCACAAACTATCCATCTTTCTTGGTGTTTGTCCTTAAACACTGTGTCTTTCCATAAGTTCTTTTAATGTCAGGTAAGGCCCATAACCCACTCTCTGTGTGCTTGATGCAGTATTTCAGGCAATGCCATTCCCATCCTTTTGTCCAAATATTCATTCAGATAGTCCATCATCTGATCAGTGGTCACATTTGGAGTTTCAGTTCCATGCCTTTCTGTAGCTGGCTTCTGTTCTGAACCATTCAAGGTGCTTATTCCTATGTAAATTCACAGCTATTTATTTGACAAATCAAACTGACGTACACAGACAAGTCAAACATACATCTCCAAAATACAAAATTGTCAAATTCTGTATATTTTTGTCCAGTGTACCCTTCATTTCCAAAAGTTCAAGATTTTATTCTCATTTTATAGGTTTAGCCTGTGCTTATTCTTATTCAGTTCTAACACTGCAGTTATGAAAACAAATTAAACAAATTTGGGCTATTGTGCTTATTTGCTCACTTGTGAGAAATCACACTTATCAATTATTTCTGAATCCTAGTACAGAAGGCTAAATAACATATTTCGGACTCTTTCCATATCTCTCTAATAATCTACTTAACTTTTTTTTTTTTTAAATAATTATGTGTATTAGAGGGTGGCACGGTGGTGCAGCGGTTAGCACTGTCGCCTCACAGCAAGAAGGTCGTGGGTTCAAACCCCGGTTCCCCCGGCCTTTCTGTGTGGAGTTTGCATGTGCAAACCCCGTGTCTGCGTGGGTTCTCTCCGGGTGCTCTGGCTTCCTCCCACCATCCAAAGACGTGCAGGCTAGGTTAATTGGTGTCTCCAAAAATTGCCCTAGGTGTGGATGTGAGTGTGAGTGTGTGAGTGTGTGTCTGTCTATGTGTGGCCCTGCGATGGACTGGCGACCTGTCCAGGGTGTCCCCTGCCTTTCGCCCAATGTAAGCTGGGATAGGCTCCAGGCCCCCGTGACCCTGAACGCAGGATAAGCGGTTGACGATGGATGGATGGATGGATGGATGTTTATTAGATTTTCTTAACATACAAATACAACAAGACATCAACTTATAAGAAGGAGAAAAAAAAAAGAGCTCAGATTGTTATATAAAACAGGACCATACCACAACATGGCAAATTTTCCAGAAGATGAAGAGGATGACAAAAAAGGTTAAATGTCCAGAAAATTACACAGTTACAATGTTCCTTGTAATATAATAGGGTGAAGACAAGGTTCCAAAGCATCCAGATATGGGGACCAGACTTTGTAAAAATGGCCTGATTTCCCATGTAATACATAGGTAAGGCGCTCCAGGGGAATCAACTCAAAAATGATCTTGTGCCAGCCTTTAAGGGATGGAGATTTATCACTGATCCAATTAAGCAAAATATTTTTCCTGGCAGCAAAGGATAAAATATTATACAATTTCTTATTAGCAGACAAAGTAATGCATCTATTAGGTATACCCAACACCAGTGAGACTGGGTCAAAATCCATCTGAATATTAAAGATCCTTTCCATCTCCCCTAGCACCAGAGCCCAATACCTTTGCAGTCTGTTACATGACCACAGACAATGTGTTAAAGTACCTATTTCAATTTTGCACTTTATACACATAGGCGATAAAGAGGGGTTGAAAAAATGCCTGCGGTTAGGGGAAATATGGAGTCTATGAATGATTTTTAATTGTATTTCTCTTGTTCGTGTACAAATAGACATTAAATGGCTTCCCATGTTTCATCATCTATGTCAGTAGCTAACTCTTCTTCCCATTTAGTTTTAATACTCTGTGTATCAGCAGAAGAGATTGAGCACACTGACCCATAAATCCTACCTAGAGACATTTTCCCAGATGATAAAAATAATAACCTTTCAATAGAAGAAATTTCACAATTTCTAACAAGTGTTGTGTTGTTAGTGATATAATGTCTCAATTAGAGGAAACGAAAAAAATCTAATTTGGACAAATGATACTTCTGAGTTAACTCCTCAAATGACATTAATTTATTGTCAGAAAAATATCCCCAAGCTTACTAAATCCCAAACAACACCATCGTTTAAAACCATCATCCAAAATTCCTGGGGTGAAATCAGGATTGTTTAGTATTGGGGTAAAGAAAGAAGTCAATTTAGATCTACCTTCAAGCCTACATGCTGATCTCCATGCTTTCAGAGTATTTACTATAATTGGATTATCATATATCTCTTTTATTTTTTGAAAACTCTTAACAAAAAGAAGGAAAAGGAAATTGTGAAAAGGAAGATTCGATATCCAACCAAGAAGAGGAAAAATAATTTCTGACCCATTCTGCAATGTATTTCAGATGAGAACTTAACTGATACTTCTTAATATTTGGAAAATCCAACCCCCCCATAGAACTTGGCAGATAGAGTACTGACATTTTTAATCTGGGCTTACGTTTGTTCCATATAAAGGAAGTTAGCCAGCTATTCAGGCCCTTTAATGTCCTATTTGAGAATAATATAGGAACCATTCGAATAGGGTATAATAGTTTTGGTATCTACTTAACTCTTAGAAATGTATTTTCAAACGCCTCATAGTTGGAAGATCCACAACTCAGTTCACAACTTACAGTATTGGTGTAACTCACCTTTTCTTAACTAATAACTATTTTAAATGTTTTAGCAATTCATTAGTTTAAAATTCTTTAGTTCATTCATAGATAAGAATAAATACACTATGGTATTGAAATCCGCTTAACTTTTTCATTAACTCCTAATATTTCACACCCAGTTAGGAACTTCAAAGTCCTGCATTGATTACGTTAAGATATACATTTTAATAGTGGATACTGATTTACACCCAATCAGAGATTCCAAATTTACAGCTTCTATAGGCTCTGGATAACTGGACCAAATTGTTCTTTATAACAATTCCTACAGACACCAAGAGGACTGGACCATGCCTAAACTTAACAGAGTTCACTTTATTAGCTTCTACAAACTCCAAATGACTGGACCAAATGGTTAAAAATTCCTACACACTGCAATGAAAAGACCAAGCTTAAAATGAACAGAGTTACGTTTATAAGCTCCTACAATCCTAGATGAATGGACCAATTTGTTATTTTTATCAATTCCTACAGACATCAAAGGAAGGACCAAGCTTAAACTTAACAGTGCTACACTGCATATTGTGACTACACTACATAAAGTTACTGGTCTACTTACTTAAGTGTGTTGTTTAAGAGAGCTCTAAAGTTTCACTCACCAAATTAAGATCATTGTGAAGAGTCCTGGTGTTACAAAGTCCAAAGACGCATTTCTTTTCTGTCTTCAACTTGAAACAACTTTAGAATCTCAAAGATTTTTCTGTTCACTTGATGAGTTGGAGTTGATGAGCTTCTTGTTGCAGTTGATGAGTTTTTCTTATCAGACTCTCCTGGCTGGCTCACGCCAAATTGTTAGATCTTCTTGTATTTGGCTGACTAGATATCAGGAGGCTTGCCAATGTATCAGAGGTCTTCTAATATATAAAGAAGAGTAAGCCAGACCAAGTGCTCATGGGCAAAAGAGTTTATTGATGTCGGTCGTGTAGCATAGCTCTTATGAATCTTAACCCAAAGTTCTGTCTGTGTAAAATTACTTTATATCTTAAGAACAATAGTGTTAAGACCTCCCTGAAAGGCCCCAGATGCAACTAATACAATGGTTCTCCTTTGATCAATTGTTTGTTGCCCCGAGTATAGGGCCCCTTTGTTTCACACTTTTACGTAAAGAGATGCAACTGTTAAAATGTAGAAATGATTAAATAATTAAAATACACATAATTTTATCTAACGTAGTTCAAGGGCAAGGAGGAGGCGAGAACCGGCTTGACAATATAAATAATATTTTAATGATAAACTTAGAAGACACAAACACACATATGATGGACATATCTGTAAATGATCTCTCTCTCGTCGCACCACCGTCTGCCATCGGGCCTTTATCCCTCTCAGAGGCTTGATTAGCCTGATACGGGACCCAGCCCCGCCCTCCGCCCTGCCACATTCTACAATAGAGAGTGCTCACTTCTCTGTCATCAGAATGTATACAGTATATTCAGAATTTTAATTGATTTTACATGTATTATTACTTATTTTTTTTATATTTTTTTTGTCTATTTTTATTGTTTCATTCTTTTGTATAATCTATAGATATATTTATTATTATTTTCTTCGCTTAGCCAATGAAGACAATCATAGGATTGAGGAGAAAACCAAACCTCTCCATCCTTGGTCTGTGATGATTGTGGTCTTCATCCCAAAGGGGCATTGTTTCAGACATGCATTTGTGATACAACATACATGTATATCATCTACTGGACTATTGAATTCTTTGCAGTATCGCTGAACCATTAAACAAATGTTCAAATAGAATACAAAACACTTTGTGAGATTCATGTAATGATTCCTTTATAAGAGTCATTTATTATAGTTTAACTTGCACATACAAATTCAGTCCTACCAATATATATATATATATATATATATATATATATATATATATATATTTAAATGTATGCATGTGTGGAGCATGTGTATAGCCAAATTATTCAGTGCAAGCAGCTCAGCTGAGAGGCAATCAGGTCATCAGATCTCTGTCCTCTGTGGCCTATTCAGGAGACATAATACACATTCATTTGTTCCAGATTACAGATGTAGAAAAAGCCTGAGAGCAAATGCTTAATTAATGCTTGTGCTAGTTCTTGCCTGTGTTATGGGTTTGTATCTGGAGGGCTTCGGAGTTGTGTTGCAGGATCATTGCACTGTTATACCTGCACTCTATTGACTTTGATAAACTTGTTCCTTCATTTGAATTATTTGCTTGACTCTTTGTTGTTTAAGTAGACCCAGGGAGCAGACACTTTTTGTTTATGTTGTCTGAGTGTGTTCTAATCACTTGTCAAATTAATGAGGCATAACTCTAGATGAATATTTCCTGTTATGCTGTTCCTTCCCATGTGATTGGTGTTGTTTATTCAGTACTTTGGATCCTAGCAACCAGTCTTATGCTCTGTCAGGAAGCAGAGAAGACAAGCTTTTTTACTATATCCCTTTTAAGCCAGTATTGCAAAGAGTTTAAAACCTAGGTGTTTTTATTCAAACAAATCAGTAATATTGATTTGACCCAGTTTACAAAGAATTCCTAACTATGTTTTTACAAAGACAGTGTATTTTTAGTCAAGATGAACAGGTTATGTATCAGATGATCTGTTACACTAGATGGCAGCCTTACCACATGAATGTCATCCTAATATCTCATAGCAGAGCATCCCATTAGTACATCTTTTGCAGTCAACACAAGGTCAGGCCGGACACTCTCTGCTGCTCAAATTTCTGGTGCAATGTTTCTGTTATCCAGTTAGGCTGTTGCTGAAATTCATTCCGGAGAACTGCATATCTATGTAAGAGTCATTTGCTTTTGTTGTCTTTGAGCCATGTACTGTAGAACTATAGAATTTAGTATTATGTTCAACAGGCTGTAAAAGCCAGTATTTTGTCTTATTTAATTTTTTTTGTTATTTAGTATATGATAAATTATCTTTCTTAAATGATCTAACTCAACACTACGCCATTTCATCCAGATAATAATACTTGAATTTACCAAATGGCCATTGACAAATAAGGTTGTCCAAGGTGATAGAAATCTTTTACAAATGTTGTTTAAAACACACATCAAGTTCATAAAAATGGGCTCTTTTTGTCCAATTTGGTTTCATAAATAAAAAAAAAATCTTAATAGCATTTTCTACCAAAATTTGATTTAATGACTTGAAAAATGTGCTGTGGTGTAACCATCAGGGAAAAGCTATTAAAGTAGTATTTTCCTTGCACACTGAATCCATAAGAATGTACACAACTTAATCATTAAAAAAAAAAAACATTTTCAAGTTTTAAACTATTTAATTTACAAATATCATGAATTTTTGAGTTTTTTAGGGTTACTCCATATGACCTGAACAAAATGTCCCTCTCCATAGAAATTTTGTTTAAACTTCACGCTCTTGAGTGTTGAGTGTCTCTCTTTGTTCCATGGTTTTTGTCAATATAAACAACAACAAAAAAATCAACCTACTTATTATTTACACCACATGATTTGGTGGACAAAAGTTTAACAAATATGAATCATATTTTAAATCAGAATTGTTTCATTATTTAATTTTTTTAGAAAATAATATTAATAAAAGATTATTCTGCACTACTGGTGTCAATATTACATTTTCAAGAATTTCAGCTTTTAATAAAACTTTTATTTCTTTTTGGATGGACAGTTTCACCACATGACATTTTTTTACTTTAAGCCCCAGAAATAAATATCAGAATGATTTTGAACTCAACCATAGAAGAGGTGTATTCAAGTAACAGTTTTTTGTGTTTTGTATTTTTTGTTTATGAATATTAGAATATTTTAATAGATCTGGGCAAAAAAATAATACTATCACATCATAGACCTAAATAAATTGAAATTATTTCAATTAGGAACTTTTCAATGTGACAGCTCTTTTTTAAAAGCAATGAGATTGTCTTTTTCTTTGTCTATTGCCTTACAATCCTCTATTATTTTCTTGTCAACATGACAACTATTCTGTAGTGAGCTGTTTGTGTGATGAGTTGGTCCTGTGTGGAAAGAGTGTTACAGTACAACCATTGAAGGAAATGACTGGTCATAAATGTCACCATTTTGACAACAATCAGGCAAAGGTGAAGGGTAATTATGAGTGCAGGGTCATTTGTAAGAGCCTTGGGAGCTAAGCAAAATAGTAGCCCCGTCCTCTTGCTAGGCAAATACGTTAATACACGGTAGACGGTTGTGATTGCAGAAAATACAAGTTCACCACAGGCTTTCGTGCTGGGGTTGGCCAGGGGTGGCTGTGGTCACCATGGACTGAAGCCTGACTCCATTCGCCACCCCACTCGCAATTGCCGTTTTGGTCATTTTTTGTCTTGTGCACAATGTAGTTATTGTCTCCCCCCAGCTGGACCCTGCCCGGCCACCCCTTTGAAAAACTCCTTGCTCCACCCCTGCTTGCTCGGAGACCAACTTTTCACAAAATGCACAAATTAAACTTCCTCCTCTGATGGAAAAACATTTCTCACTGATGGATGCTGGTTGTGAATTCACAAATCAGTGTTTGTGAATATTTTTCGGCTATCAGCTGCTTATGGTGGGCGTCTCCTCCAGAAGCTTCACTGGAATGAAATGCATTGAAGTGCGAGAATCTTTTAAGAAGCAAAAGCAGAAAGTAATTTTGCGAGCGGTTCGGCTGCGTTATCTGACTGTGTTTTTGCTAGTTTCCTTTGGCTGAGCTGTAATGAATAATTAGTGGAGGGAGAAGATAAATAGCCATGTGGCTTCCTGCTACTGAGGAAATCCATTTAGGTTATTACTCCTTACATAAAACTCATTTTCACTCTAAGAGCTGCCTTTACTGTCCATGCTGAATAACAAATAGAAAGTGCATAAACAAACAAAAGAAAGGCAATTACTTTTCCGCTCAATAGAGTACGCTGGTGATCAGTGCTTGACTCCAGGGCACGAGGATGGTGTCGCAATCTCGACACATGACATATTTTAGTGTTGGGTTCATGGCTTTCAGTGCATTATCTATGCGTGGGTCAAGGTAAGGGGCCTGACCGGCCCTAGTTGGAGTGAATTGGAGATCAGAGGCAGGCGGAGGTCAGCAAACTGTGCATTTTTGAAGGAACATCTTGAAGATTATTGATTTAGGGGTGTTATGTGATTCATTGATTTAAGGGAGTAATTGGATTCTGTCTGCAGTGGGAAGTTCTGGAGTTGGGTTATGTCCTTCTGTGGCCTTGGCCTCTGCCCTTTCAAGCCCTATTCATGGCCTACGTGGTCGGTGTCATATCATAGCCAACCTGCTGTCTCTGTCTAGTGGGATTAGAATTCAGCTCCAGTGACCTCTATCCTCAAAGGAAGGACCAGTTTTGGGCATATTGATCACTTTGTCTGATTACTCAGCTGCAATGTGACATACAGTTTGGTTCTGAGAACAATCTGAGAGTTTTTCAATACAAATTATATTGTCAACATGACAATGTGAGTGCAAAGTTTAACTGAAATTAAAATTTCTGTTTGCTTTAATGACAGCATGTACTTGAGCTGGCATGGACGCAAAATGTAATGATCCATGTTATCCCTGCATGATTTGAGACTATTCCAAAGAGTATTTTGTGTGTTTTAAGGAAACCAAAGACATGATTTAAACATGTTCAATGTCACAAATTTGTTTATATTTGATTAGTGACAAAAATCTGAAATATTTCCTAAACATTTTCTTAAAGGAATATTCAGGGTTCACTACAATACAAGCATTTTTGGCATTTTATTGATTACCACAAAAATGTATTTCTACTTGCCCTTCCTTTTATTTAAAAAAAAAAAAAGAGCAAAAATCTGGGTTCCAGTGAGACACTTACGATGGAAGTGAATGGGGCCAATCCATAAACATTAAAATTCTCACTGTTTCAAAAGTATAGACACAATACATAAACAATATAATTTTTTTAAAGAAAAAGAGTGACTAATCGAAATAATATTTTGTGGAAATCAACATTATGCCACAAATGCATGTCGATTGAGCTTAACTTGTATTGGACCCAGAATATTCTTTTAAATGTAAAAATGCTCAGTTATTTAAACTGTACATTTTTGGGGGGAATTTTAACAGAAAATAATGTAAAAATGCTATCGTAAAAAAAATAATTGGTTAACTGTTATTTATCTTACTATGTATGGTGAAAAATTATGTTATTTTTAACATGAAAATACATGTAATTGTATGGTAAAATATGTGTTAAGAAGTAAAAAGTATGATTTTCATGGTGGTGTACACTCACACCATCAACTCTTAGAGAAAAATACTTTCTGTGCTCCCACACATAATCCATTTTGGTCGACTCTTCTCAGTAGCTTTTCAGAACCGGAGGTTAGGAGACAAAACATGGAAGTGTGGAGCGCTGAAAAGGGCGGGGCTGAATACAGGGAATAGGCTACAGGCACCAAAATGACATACCGCAATGCCTGAAACGTGGTGACTGTAACTTTTAAGGTGAATTTCTGGCAACCACAGCTGCCGTTTTTTTTTAATTTATTCCACTACACATTACAGAATATATTCAATAGAATTCAAAAGAATTCATCCAATATTTTGGATTACTTCTTCAGCACTTTTTTCACTTGTTTTGACTATAAAAACTTCCAGTGCAGTAAGACAAAATACACATGTTAAAAATACATTCTCTGAAAAACATAAATATCTTATGCAGTGTTGTTTCTAAGTTATTTAAAATTTATATTGTTTTAAGGATTTTTTTATATTTTTACAGGATCACAATGCAAAAATTATGATATTTTATAATATTTTACAAATATAATTTTTGCCCTAATATCAAAGGTCTTACTAGAAAAAAAAAAAAATTATGATCCAACATGAATTTTTTTCGATAAAAAAATATGATCGTGCCTGGTAACGTGCATATAAAATGGCTAGAAATAGCATTTTAGCTTAGCATAAAGCTGACAATTTATAGAAGGTTTATTTCTATTTCTTCTGCTCCGTACAGCAAACATATTTCAAACTTAGTTCTCTGTCTGCTCGTATGAATGTAACACATCATAAGAAAGTGTTTCACCACTGTTCAAATGCACTTTGGATCACATCATTTATATGTATAAATTGTTCCATCTGAAAGGACTAAATATTAAATGAAACAAATGACAATAAAATGCAAAGTAATCTCTTCAGTAATCTAAATACATTTTGAATGTAACTCTATTCTAAATACCAATGATTTAAAATGTAACTGTAGTTGAATACAGTTACTTATATTTTGTATTTTAAATTTGTATTCCCGTTACATGTATTTCGTTACTCCCCAACCCTGAAAGTATGCTATAGGCATACCAAATAATAGCGTAAACAGCAGAATCTATACAAATGTAAACATTCCAAAGGATCCAAATGCAATCTCTACAATTTGTTTATGCTAAAGTTTAAATTAAATGCATAATGTTGTTAGACCTAAATTACTTTTAAATTAAATTAAATTACAAAAACAAAACCCCCTAAAATTATAGCCTAAAGATGAAGTCACACAACACTTTGTGATAGAAGATCAAAGCGCCACACATTGATCTCTTTGGCCCAACGCAAAGAATACATATCTCAAAGCTGCTTGTTTTTATTGTTCAAAAAAAGTTAGCTGAAGGTATATTTTAACATTTAGAAACTAATGTTATTTTTTTATTATTGATTAAAACCAGAAACCAAATCCTGGTCCGTTGCAGTGTCTGAAATAATTTTGCATGCTCAAAGCTTAGTGTGACCGCCCCTTAACTGAACAGTTAGTCAGAGCTAAGTTTCTTTTACTAGGTTCTCAGTGGTATGTGGTGTGGTTTGTCATCCTTGGTTTGAAGTGTCAGAATCTCAGTGGGAGGAACACAATTCACCTCTCTGCAAACAGTTTTACATGAATGATTCACAGTCTATTAACTGCAACTTGCCTTCAGAATTTCTGCCTCAAGACATTTTTTGAAGTATAAAGCACTGCTTTTTACTGGCATTGAAGCTTTCATTAAAATAAACACAAAATAGTTGTTTTATTAAAAATAGGGTAGAAGAAAAAGAAATGTCCAGTGTTTCTCCTATATGTGCTGCTACTGAATTATGAACACTGCTGCTGAAATTTCACATGGTTCATTAAGTCTTGACACAACAAAACGCTTGCTAGCCCCTTATAACATAAGTACCAAAGATTAGTTGGACAAAATATTTCCGAATGTCCATGGCGAAGTGATGATCACAAGCTAAGCTAAATGGCTACTAATTAATCCTAGTTCGGCTACATATAAACATAGTTGTGCAGCCTATTCCGCACACTGCCATAATGCCTGCACATTTCGCAATAATTACTCAGGTTGGATGTTATTTTAGTGTGAGTTAACATATAGTATGACGGTGTACGGAACAACTGACATCTGTAGGTGATACCACCGAAACTTGTGCAAATAATGCACCTCTGTGAAGTTGGCACCCCATGTGATCAGGACATTATTGTAATAAAACTATTTCAGTTCGATTGTTTGTGGACAAAATGAAAATTGTGCTCGAGCCATTTTTGAGAAATCAAATATAAAAAATTTAAGCATAGGCCTTAGGTTGGTACCCCATTAATGCCCAATTAACTCCAAAGTAGCCTCATTCATTTGTACATCGTTTGTGCACATTTGGACGTTAATGGGGTGCTGAGGCCCCCCAATGCGACGTTCAACAATGTGACGTTCAATTTCTCACAAAAAATATAAATATTTTGCCCTCAAACGATGCACAAATGAACCAAAATGGTAGTGGTATAATGTAGTGATTCAGTAGTGTTAATTGTTAAATAGTTTTATATGATCTATTTGTGTTTATGTTTAATAAGAAATAGTGCAAGTAATATTCTGCGTTGAGGCATTTCATTATTTGACAGTTATTACAACAGCTATCTTGGCTTCCAGAGCACTTTAAGTGTCATAAGCTCACATGCAGAAAATAAACACACGCACATGACAAGGTGAACACGAATAACCCATCTATAATAATTTTAAGGGTCGTTTTACGCTATTCCACTGCGTCCGATCTGGCGTTGTGGGCTCCTTGACTCATGCACAACAGCAACGCTGCTGAAAAAAAATCTTAGGCGAGACATCAGTATTACTTGCCATGTTGATTTAGTAAGCTGGCTCCAGTCAGCTGATTTTGACAGTATATGTGTTAATAATTCCCGTTAATAATTCCCTGGAGTTCACTGGTGGTTGGTTCCAGTAGGACTTATCAGATTTTCAGGGAAGTTAGGCTTATGTCCATCTCACATTTAGGGGTTGGACAGGAATGTTTGTTGAATTGACAAACACAGGGGTATTGCATAGAGCTTGCCAGACTCAATACTGAAATTGTGCACTAAACACCTTTATTTATCTCTGAAGTTTCTGATAAGCTGGCAGAGGCCCTGTTTGCCTCTTCTTCATCTTCTTGTTAAAATCAAAATGCACTACTTCTACCCAGATTTAGCAGAAACACAATTCCCTTCTCACTCTCAGTATGCGATTGTTGGATCGGTTTGATATGCATCCTTTTGAGCAGCTTTGATGTTATTAAACATAAAAGATGAGACACAAAGTGCTCACTATTAAAGTCCTCTATTACCACTCATCAACATCCCCCATCTCAGTCCATTGGAGTGTTGGACACTTTTAAAGTGGTCTTTTTGTCTCTGTACGTAAGATGAGAGACAACTGATGTCTGATTTGCAGAAGTAGGTCTGTCTGAAACGTTGAGTCTAACATGTTGTACCTTTTTGATATCTCTCACTCACAAACACACACAAACATTAGCTCACAGACTTTTTTTCCCCTCCGTCACGTTCTACCTCATACACACTTTCATTTGTCTCTCATGTTAAATTATAGTGCAGCGAACAAGTATGAGAGTCATCAAATGAAGATTAAAGACAGCCCTATTTCTCTGACAGCTCCGTCTCTGGGCCTGTCCTTATGCCTCTGGGGAACAGAGACAATTACATTTAAAATGGATTCGTTCAAAGCATTGAACAACTCATTAATTGCATATTGCAAACAGTACGTTTCAGCAGAAAGTACTGATGAGGAACAGCAAGAAGCCGTGGGAAAAAAAATTAAATGAAGCTCTTGCCATTTGGTTACGTGTCTGAATTCATAATTTAAAGTTATAGGCTACTACCGAATGGGTTGAATGACTATAGCTTTTATCTGACCAGATTGTATATTTATCCTTTTTGCAGCAGATAAGTTGATGCTTGTGATGTGAAGAATACCATCAATTGTCACTGACATTTAGCAAAATACTGCACACACAAATATAAGTTAGAAACCGAGTGACTAGGGTTGGGCAATGTGTGAAATATTCATGACACATTTGTGCTTATTTTGCTGGCGAGATAAAATTATGCAATGTCAATATTAAGAAGAAATATTGTGATGCTTTTAATGTGTTTTTTGATAAGGCCATTAAGTTTCCTAAAGAGATAGTTTTATGATACTTTTTGTGTCTTGACTTGCTAGTATGAGGGCCTTAAGGGATGTTTTAATAGTGTCTATGATTTAAACCTAGATAGCGAATGGCTTTACAGTTTGATTCAGTTCGGTGAATCAATTCAAACTGTTCATTTTAATACACTGATCCAAATTTATGATTTAACAATTCTGCTGCATCATCACTCAAAAATATTTTCAAACATCTCTGCATGGTTTTTTTATGTTCAATTGTATATATGCAAATATAGTTTTTTAGGCTATAGGTGAATATAAATGATAATGGTTAAATATTAGTTTTTGTGTTCATTTAGTGAAAAACAGTGTGGAAAACATTTTATTTTACATTTAGAATCTACTTAAAATTATGGTTCATCTGACTTAAAACAAATAAATAAATAGGTATGCACTGATATAAAAAAATTTTGTATACAGAAAAAAAGAAAAAAGAAAGAAAGAAACAGATCAGTATTTTGCCACTTACATTATTTTGTCGTCAGATCACTGTTTTGCTCAGAAATTATGTTTTAAAAATGTACAAAGAGGAACAAAAGCATTTTATTGTTCTAATTGTTCTTTTTTTTCTTTCTATTGTTATTTCCATTGAACATGGATTGGATCTGTTGATCACATAACAGGCCAAAATTTAAAAAAGAGGCACAACGAAAGATAAATAGAAGATAAAAAGGGGGCCTGAGTAGCTCAGCGAGTATGCTGACTACCAACCCTGGAGTCGTGAGTTCGAATCCAGGGCATGCTGAGTGACTCCAGCCAGGTCTCCTAAGCGACCAAATTGGCCGATTGCTAGGGAGGGTAGAGTCACATTGAGGTGTGATATATGGGGTATAATGTGGTTCTCGCTCTTGGTAGGGTGCATGGTGAGTTGTTTGTGGTGCCACGGAGAATGAAGCCTTGAAGATTGAATGTATCCTTGGTAATGTGCTCAACAAGCCATGTGATAAGATGTGTGGATTGATGGTCTCAGACGCGGAGGCAACTGAGATTTGTCCTCCGCCACCCTGATTGAGGCACCAAGTAGAGTGCATTGGGAATTGGGCATCCCAAATTGGGGAGAAAAGGGGAGTAAAAAAGAAGATAAAAAGAAAAAAAAGCTTGAAAAATAATTAAAAATCAAAGCATGGTGATTGATTTGAAAAAATATTTTGTACTTCTAAAACATTTTTTGCATTTCTATTTTTGCAGGTCAGATCAACAGAACTCACATTTTACATGTTTGTATTGTATATAATGGAACATCACAAAATTATATTATGCATATTTTGGGCAATTCCACGTAAATGTCAACCACATCATGAAAAAAAAAAAAAAACATTTTTAACTAGAGCAACAAAACGGTGACAGTGAGATTGTCCTCTCTGCGGACTGTAGCTCGATGACATAGTGCATCTAATCCTCTAGTTGATTTCTGTGACGTACTGGATGTTTTCAATGTGCACGCCCACAGCTACATATTACATTAGATTCTCTTTATAATATTATGTTATTTAGTGCTCTCAGTCAGCATATAGCCTTTACGCAATTTTGTTTGACAGGTTATATTAGCCTAGTGGTTAACTAAAATTTAGTAGTTTAACTACTGCCGATAGACGTCTGTGTCAGTATTAGCTTTAATGTTAAAATTCATCCATATAATAAATGTTATTTTCCCATTGCAGCCTGGTCGATTATGATACGGCACAAGTATGCAGGCTAAATAAAGATAAACATTTTATTTTTTATTTTTTTTATTCTTGTCATCTCTTGTAAATTATATTTTATTGCAATAGGCCTATACTGTAAGTGTTGTCCATAATCCACATAACATTGTTTTGGAAATAAAAATCTACTAGCCTACACATTTGTATTTGTATCAAATTAAAGAAGAAATATCACTGTATGTTCTCGATACTGAATCAAACAAATAAAAAAATAAAAAACATATAATAGTCATCATCCATACCAAACAAATTCACTCCAAATACTCAGCAAACTCTCATATTCTTTTGACGACTAAAATACCTGATGCTCAAAAGTTATTAGTACGCTATACTTAACTACTAATATATAAAAAAGTTTAAGGAAATACAATAATTATTGCACACTCTCACTTTTTATTTACACATAATGCTACAAACTGTACACGCTGAAGAAAATGTTTGCATTAAAACATCCAGAATATCATGGCTCTGAATGTTTAAAACATGGATTTAATCCAGTACTTAATGGATGCCCGTGACATGGTAGATGAAATCCTCTATGTCACCATGCTACAATCCGGAGGGAGGACCTCTTGTTTTAAATTCTATTGTGGTATAATGGATAATGCCATCCACACCACTAATAAAGTGATTTGATTTGATTTTTTTGATTTTTTAGAGGGTGCTGTTTTTTTTACACAATGCTGACTGAAGCCTGACTGAATTGCTGAATGCAGTTTAAAAAAATCGTATGAGTTGACTTGTAAAAAAAAATTACATCTTTTACTCTCATTGACAAAATAAATGAACCAATGAACAATATTATTGAAATGTTTCCTTATCAAAATTTAATTACGAACCCAAACCTAACCATGATTTTAATAGGAACATTACTGTTGTGTACCACAGAAGAAAGAGAATAATTTGGGTTTTGAAAAAGCGTTCTTATGATTTTTCCTAAGTTTAACCCAAACCCCAAATCTAAACCTAACCATACAGTCTTACCCCTTACCCAAAGCCAAACCATAATTTATTCAGAAAATAACATTGGTGTACCACAGATGAAAGAAAAAAGTGGGTTTGGTAGAACACGAGTGAAGCGAATTACAGGTTATTGCCATACATCAGACATTTGTATTTCATAAATAAATATGGAATGAGTAACCAAATTTGTTCACTGACATGTCCTTTTATAAAATAATGTGTTGGATAGGAGGTTAGGTAAAATTTGATGCCTGTATTTGATCAATTTTAAATTCATTTTGTTGATTGGTTGGTCTGTATGGAAATAAATGTTGTAAATTTTTGTAAGAGCCAAGTTGTATAATATCTTACACTTTCACTATCTTGACCGAATTTTTATGATTTGTCATGAGACTATGTTGGCAAAAACATAAATATCAGGATGTAAAATATCATTAAAAGGCAGAAAAATTGCAGAACAAAGTATAATTGTTTTAGCTGTATCACCTAGCCCTGCAAGTAACAGGATTTTCACTGAACAGACAGCCTCGCGTTCACAGCCGTTGTCAGTTACACTGTTATTGACCATTACATAGCAAATAGCAGACTTACTGAAGGGGGCAGTTTATGGCTTGATGAGGCATATGTTGTTGGTCTGACAATGCTTTAAGCAGCCTATCACAAACATAGTGTGACTTACAAGTAGAGAGAGAGAGTAGGAGAATTTTGAAAGAAAAAGGAGAAAAAAAACAAAAAAAACTAAACAAGTGGGAGTGCACAGCAGGGGCTTTTAGAGTGGGCACTCTTCCAAAGTTGTTAAGGGCATTAATATTTCAAGAGCCCTTTGTTTTCCTCCAGGGCGATCTTTTACAAGCAGCCAATTAGCATCGGAGGAATCGTGTGGGCCGGTGCTGCTCAACCTCATTGGCTGTAAATTAGCGGCCGTACGGTTTGGAAGGGACAGCTGTTTGTGTGGATGCTTTGTGATACCTCAGTGTCTGTTTGACCAAAGCCAGTGGGGAAAACATGAATCCTACTTATGATAAATTAGTTATGAAGTCGGAGTAGCCGTTTAAGACATGCATGAATTTTGAACGCTCCCCAGATCCTCTCTGCTCCACGGTGACCCTGTGTTGTTGATAGGATAATCACGCATCACATGCACCACAAACATGAACGAACGCCTGTGTGTTTGGAATGGGGAATTGCAGGAGGCATAAACAGTGGTTTGCATAGTGCTGGGACTCAGTGTAAATTAATTAACAGCATATCACTCTGTAGAAGCAGTGGACGCGGCTGAATGCTCTGCTAACCTGCTGAGATACGTACTGATTCTGGTTCCCCTGATGGTGAAGAGGAAAATGGGGGAAAAAAATGCACACATCTCTGAGGGGAAGTGCTGTGAATCCATATTAACACTGCATACAGTATAGACAACTTAGCACTCATATTTTCTTTTAAAGTCACTATCTTTGGCTATTGTTCACTGATCATTGACAGATTCAACTAAACTCTGAGCAGGATGTGAGCAGTGCTGAAATACGTGATATTATAACCTGTTATTATGTTATAAAACAATGTTTGAACAAGTTATGACACTGTAACAATTTAGTAGCTTATGTGTAATGGATGTCAATGTTGTTCAGCAAGAAATCGATGCCCACCCACTGCTTTAATTAAGCCAGAAAAAGCTAATCCCAGTTGCACACTTGTAAAGAAAGAGATGAAAAACATTGTCTAGAATTAGGATATATGAACTGTAAGGTTTTTGTGATGGTACATAGGGTTACAGCCACAATGTAAAACCATAAAGCATGAAATAAAACTAGGGACAAAAAAAAGAAAGAAGTGGAAAATATGTCATCTGGCTGTGTTTATTTTGGAATTTTCACATATTTTATACTAAATTTGAGACTAAATTCCATTAATATTCAAACATATTTAATTCTGTTGAATGAATCACCCTGCCTACTAACTTTCATTCTGAACCTAATAGAAGATGCTGTTTGCAATAATTAGTAAATATTAGCTACCATGGCTTTAAGGAAATGCACTGTAATTGGTGTTTCACTGTGTCAGGCTAATTAATCAATTTCTAATTAGTCAATTTAAGAGAAATAAACATTACAAGATAATAAACTCAAAAGATAATTAATTGATGGTTTTCTAAAAAACTCCTTGAAGTTGTGTTTAGACTTATAATCATTTCCAAATGAAGTTGCCCCAAGGATTTTTACAGTGATGGAAAACGTCTCGGTTACATATGTAAGATACGAAGGGAACGAGACCGTGGCACGTTGGAGGGCGGGGCCGGGTCGTGACTCAACACGCCCAGTCCCGTATTAGGCTAATCAAGCCACAGAGAGGGATAAAGGCCGACTGCAGAGGGCGGTGAGAGAGCGAGAGATCCTTACGGACATGTCCGTCGTCTTATGTGTTTGTCTTTTGAGTTTTCCATTAAAACTAAAATTTATATGTTAAGCCGGTTTCTCACCTCTTCCTTGCCCGTGAACATGAACTTCTTTACAGAGACATTGCGTACTAACGCATAAGGGGAGTTGTCTTACACATGACCTAGTTGAAACCTCTCTACAATAACGAGAATATTCTAATATAGGCTGTTGTGTTTGAGCTCCGCCCTTTTAGGTGCGAAGCTGTCTGCTATAAAAGCAGGTGCACAAACACCATTCCTCAGAATTTTCGGACTGAGGGACAAGGAGCGCATCACTCGCACCGGAACTCTGAGTCTTGTAGTACGGCCAGAATTTGCAATTTCTCGTTCCCTTTGTCTCAGGGAACCGAGGTTTCGTTCGTTACCGAGACGTTCCCTAATGACTCAGTACACTTGATATTGCGTGCTAACGCATATGGGGAATGGGATCCCATCATGCCGCACAACACGACATAACATTCCAGTACTCAGAATGAATATATGAACTATAGTCATACAGCATGAATTAACCCCTTCACAAACCCAGTCGGGAAGAGAGTTTATTTATAATGAAAGTGCTTGTGACTTTATGGTAAATTACAATGCCAACACCTGATGCAGGCGGTTGTGTAAAATGATGGGGAGCCCTTACTTAAGGGGATGGGCATAAATATACACTACCGTTCAAAAGTTTGGGGTCACTTACTCATTCTTTATATATTTATTTATTTCACATTTTAGAATAATAGTAGTCAGCAAAACTATGGAATAATAGAAATGGAAATATGGGAATTATTTTGTGACCAAAAAATCCAAAATAAATCCAAAACTATGTAATATTTTAGCATCTTCAAAGTAGTCACCCTTTGCCTAGATTTTGCAGACATGTACTCGTGACATTTTCTCAACCAACTTCTTGAGGAATCACCCCGGGATGCTTTTTAAACAGTATTGAAGGAGTTCCCATCTATGTTGGGCACTTATTGGCTTCTTTTCTTCATATTTTGATCCAAGTCATCCATTTCAAAAACTTTTTTTTTTTTTAGGAAATTTTAGATTTGTAATTAAATAAATGTATATGTTTTGGCAGAATAATATTTTGTCTACAAAGTTAATTTCAAACTTTTAAGCATACACCTTCAGATCAAAAGATTTTTAAGATCATGAGAAACATTTCAGACAAGTGACCCCAAACTTTTGAACGGTAGTGTATGTTTGGCAAACGAAATAGCAAGTGCTCTAAACAGAGAGGACTTGTGAAGAGAGAGACATTACGTCTAGGTTGTAAAACCTTGCGAATGTGTTTTAAGAAACCATCATGCTGCAAAACATGTCTTGTAAAGACACACTGTTTGTCCATGCCCTTGAGGAGGCCATGCCTCTTGAGTGTGCTATAACACATTTGGGCAATCTTACACTGCAACTCGTCATCAGGGCAATTGCATCAACGATCCAGTGAGAAAGTCTTTGGTTGGAGACGGCCATTTCTTTTGTGCATCCTCCATAGCACACAAGAGCTGTTCATACAGTCTGAACTGGCGGGTGCGCTCAACATATGCGTGTAGTGCCTGCACAGGGCATAACAAATGCAAGGATTGTCCCTTAGGCACATAGCCTTTCCTGGGTTTGACAGTGGCTTTTGAAAGACTGGGCCCAAACTCCAGACATGAATTGTCAATTGATAGTGCATGAAAGTCACGAACTGTTTTACTGAGGCCAGATCCAGCAGTAGTGCGGTCATTATGGAGAGCATGTGCAAATCAACAGAGTCCAAAGGCTCGAATGGGGGGCCTGCGAGCACTTATCAAATCAAATCAAATCACTTTATTGTCACACTACTGTGTACACGAGTGCAACAGTAGGTGAAAGTCTTGTGTGCAGTTCCGAGCAACATTGCAGTCATGACAGTGACGAGACATATACCATTTGATGGAGCCTGCGACATAGCAGCCATACTCGGCGCCATCATGAGCATTTCTTATAGGACCAAATTTAGGTCCCTAGTCGGGATTGTAGTTGGCCGAGGTGGATTTAAATGTCTTCCTCCTCTAAGGAACTTTATGAATAAATCATTGTGGGATCACAGTGACAGGATCACGATGCGGGGGAGAGAGAGATCATTTATGGACATGTCCGTCGTGTGTGTGTGTTTGTGTCCTTTGTTTAAGTTTTTCATTAAAATATTATTTATATTGTCAAGCCGGTTCACGCCTCCTCCTTTCCATTGAACTACATTACAATCATGCTTGCCTATAGTGGTGCTGACTTCGGGTGCGTGATACGCAGATATAGTTACCACTTAAATGTTGAGCGTTGACGGAGTGGGTCCTGCATCTAATCACTCTTGAAGAAATATGAGAATATGTATAGTGCTTACTGGGTCTTTGCCATATGAAAGATACCAATCAGTGAATACATTCCATTTTAGCGTATAGAGGCATCTCGTAGATGGCGCTCTGGCCTGTAAAATGGTGCTCATGACTGAATGTGCCAGTTCTGAGATGTTTAGCATGCTGTTCAGGGTCCACACATGCAGGTTGCCAGATTGTACCTTGTGCCTGAAAGAGGAGATCACTACTCAGTAGTATATAGAATGGCAAGTTGTATAACATCTCTATCATTTCCAGAAACCATGGCTGTTTGGGCCATTTTGGCGCAATTAACAGTACTAATGCCATGTCCACTCAGACTTTGCTGATGACAGAATGAATGAGGCGCACCGGGGAAAGCACATACTTGCGTTTTGCCGGACATATGTGGGCCTACTGTTGAGTTGTCTGATCGAATCAGAATGTGGTGATTCACAATATCGGAATGAAAAGCTCTCAAAGCTGGAAAGTCAGCCAGTAGCTCTAGGCGGTTGAAATGTCATGGCCGTTTCGCACCTGTTTCCAGGTGTCAAAAGTCTGGCGTCCATTACACACTGTGCCACAACCTGTGTTGGATGCATTTGCGGTCAGCACTTTCTTTCTGAAAACTTGACCCAACATAACACCTTGTTAGTAAAAAGATTGTGCTGTCCATGGTGCTAGAGCAGCCAGACAGTGGTGAATTACTGTGATGTACAGGAAAATGATGTTACTTCATTGTTAAAGTTTTCTGTGTTCCCTGTGTTTTCAAAGGGTCAAGCATCATGAATTTTTTTTTTATTTAATCTTACTAAATGTACCTGACAAATTAACAGTCATGTACCTGACTAACAAGGCTCCCCCTTTACATTCATCTTGCACATTTTATATAACACTTAATTTCAACATTTAATCTTCTTGTTGATTGCCATGCAAAGGATTCTGGGAAATAAAAAAAAAAACCTATAAATTTAAAGAGACAGTCCTGAGTACGGATTTGCAATAAGATCTGTTTCTGAGTTAACATTTTGAATCCCATCGGCGCAGGGCTGAGGTGACTGTCATCTTTTGGGCCATGGCTTGTGTGACTTTACTAGCAGCTTGGCGGTGAAATTTGGCGGCGCTGAGGGGTGGGGTTTTTAGCCGGGCGCTTGACCGAGACAGAGCGGGAGCGAGACGGTTGTGATGAAGTTCTGCACCATTTGGCATAAAATGTCTCATAGCCTGTTATTGTTGCTGAGTCATGATGTAGCGCTCAACAATTCTATTCACAGAGCCTCCGAAAAGACCAGCAGGATACAACGGAGCATCAAATTGTTAAATATACTCAATAGTGTACAAATTGTCTCCAACTAGACCCTCAATAGGCAAGACAATCAAGTTTTAGCCAATAAAATATATATTAACTTAACTTTAGTATAACTTTTTCAATGACTATTACATGCCTGGAAATCATAATTCCCTACACTGCAAAATGTTTTGAGGTGACCTAAAATGTGCTTTATGTGGTAAAATGTGGTTTTATTCAATTCAAAAATGTTATTTAATCTTACTAAATGTACCTGACAAATTCTGTTACCCCAATGAAAGTTATTTTTATAAGTTAGATTACGTTAGATCCCTGAGGTAACAATTGCAATTTACCACTTTCTTCAGATTAATATTTCTACAGTAGGTACCCTTGCAACTCAGTACACTTGACATTGCGTGCTTATGCATATGGGGAGTTGTCCTTCCACATGACCTAATTGAAATCTCTCTACAATAAGAGCCCCACCCTTTTAGGCATGAAGCAGTCCGCTATAAAAGCAGGTGCACAAACACTATTCCTCAGAATTTTCTTCCTTCAAGACAGCGATTCATCTCTTGTCTAGAAGCCCTCTATTGCTTCGCCGTTGACTACACGAGTCAGCAGGTGGAATCTTCACGGCAACGCGAAAACTCTCCACTCCCCTGTAATGTTCCGGCTAACATCACTCCACCTTGCCACTTGACGCTTCGCTGGTTAACGGGCCACTTCAGCATCTTGATTTCCTGCAGAGCTTCGGCAGGTGTTGTGTATCCTTATAAAGCAATTGTTTATTGTATATTGTATGTTGTGTGTGCCTATTAGCATTATATATAGTGTCGTCATTACGCGATGACGTAAATTAACTGGTGAATCTTTTTTTTTAACCAGTTAATTGAAACAAACCGTCAGAACAGAAACAGTTTGCAGAAAAGAATAAGACTTCCCATCACCAATTTTGATGACACTTTAAAACTCCTTGGCTAAACTTAATTACCACATAAATTCAGCTTATATATTATATATAAATAGAGATAACCCAAACAACATGTACTAAACAGTACAGTGAATGAGCATCTAGTTATAACATACATTATTGAGCATAATAATTACTCAATGAGAACACTAATATATTCAACAACTATCTTATTCTTGATGTGTACCTGTCCTTGACCTAATCTCAAGCTCCAATATTCACCATAACGTTAACCCACAAAAACTTTAACAACAAAAACTTTAACAACTTTTTAACTAATTTACTCTACAAAATAACATTAAAACAAAATATTTAAAACGAACAAGGCTCCCCCTTTACATTCATCTCGCACACATTATATAACATTTAATTTGAACAGTTACACTTCTTGTTGATTGCCATGCAAAGGATTCTGGGAAATAAAATAAAACATATCAATTTAAAGAGACAAGTTCATTAAACTCAAAACAATAAAGCAATTCAGGTTACATAAAAGGTGCTAAAAGTTTTGTGAACTCAAAAGAAAGTTCTAAATGCTCATAAAGGTTAAATTATTTGAACTAATTTGTATGATTTAATTTTTCCCTACACAAAATTTGTTGTTATTTTGAGCATATGGGTTTATAGTGTTGATACCTGATATACTATTGGAAATCTGGCCAGCAATCTCTGTAGAATTATTCAAAAAATTATAATGAATGACTGGAAAAGACATGGAAAAGTCATAAAAATTAATTGACCAAAAACTATTTTGTGGCCATCAAAACATACATCATCTTTTGTTGTCTCACTGATATCTTAATTTAAAGTTTAATTTACTGATATAGTATTTTTAGAGAATGGGGGAAAGTGGTGTGAGAGAAGCCAAGAAGTTCCTGAACTAGGTCATAAAGAGGGGAAAGAAACCTGTGTTTCTCAGTGTGGCCACACTGTCTTTAATGGCCTCCCTCCCTCTGACCAGCAATTACATGGACCCAAATGATGATCTATACAGGCAGAGAGCGACGCTCCGGCCAATGGAGACAGATGGGGTGAGAGGAGAAGACTGCAGATTGATTATTGATTTAGAGGACAATGATGGATCGCGATTTAAAGGGGAGTGTGTGAAGAGGGAGTAGGTGGAAA
This sequence comes from Moxostoma hubbsi, assembly GCA_032164185.1. Lineage (NCBI taxonomy): Eukaryota > Metazoa > Chordata > Actinopteri > Cypriniformes > Catostomidae > Moxostoma > Moxostoma hubbsi. The sequence continues at coordinate 12,892,445 of JAVLUX010000018.1, read as the reverse complement.
GGAAGTTAAGTTTAAGGGAGTAGGGGACGTGTGTTTGTGTGTGTGTGTGTGTGTGTGTGTGTGTGTGTGTGTGTGTGTGTGTGTGTGTGTGTAGAATGGTTTTGGAGAGGTTGGGCTTTAAAAGAGGATAGTGTTGATACTGCAGTAACACCTTGCAGTGTGTCATCAGATCTTTAGAGGGAGCTCTTCATGTTCCGTAAAGATAATTCAACAGTGTCTGATGGAACATGATGGAGATGGAGTGGTCAGTTATACATTGTGGAAGATTATTTCTGTGAATGACTGATATACATGTATATTAAACTAAACACAGTTTGTACTAATAAATTAATTGATGATATGTGAATAATCAGTGACATGTAGCCATTTTTAATTGTCTAGCAGCCCTAAAACAAGCCATATTCATATTCAAATTTCAATGTCTATTCTCCATTTTCCTGTAGGATTCTGTGTTTGTAGCAGGGGAAAACCTGTGACTTGCTGTATAGGATTTTTATTTTATTTTTATGGAGTGGTATGCAAAATTTTTTCCTTCTTGGTGACAGATATCACTGAGATATCTTGCCGGTCTCTGTGATAACACTAGACAGTGTAAACTGCAAACAAATATGTGTTCTCAGGCCATGAACACATTCTTTGATCAACCAATCAGAAGACTTTGATGTGCTTTCTGCCGGTCAATCATTTTGCACATTCTCATAGAGTAGTAGTTGAAACTGAACATTCATGTTAAATGTCATATTAAGATTCATACCAGTTGTCAGCTGAGTGTGCTATTTTGCTAATGTTGTGTTTGACAACTGTGAGAAGAATGGCCTTGTTTCTAAAATCGAAAACTGTATGTACTGAGTATGTACTGTATTTGATGAAGCACACACTTCTGGCCAATAAAACAGTAGGCTACGTTCTTTAGGTATGCATGGAGTAGTATGAAAATCTGGACGTACTTCATCCTGGGATGTGGGTATTGAACCATGACCTGAATATATGACGTAATAACAACAACCGTGAAAAATAATCTTGGTCTACATATCAATTACATTTGAGAAGAGCCATCCAGCTCACTGCTGTTCTTTTAAATCCAGCATTTTGAACGTGATGTCTCCTCAGCTCCCGAGGGATTACGGGATCATAAAGTGTCCAGTCGATCTGTACTTCAGAATTTTGCCTGAAACAGAAGATCATTCGGGTATTTCTTTCATATTGTTTTATGAATACTAAGGATTCTAACATAATACTCCATTGGCAAACTGTTTTTGGCATATAATATACTATGCAAGGAAGTATGGATATTCAGATGCAGCAGCACTGTTGCTCTTCTGTTCAGTGACAGACTAAACCCTATGTTTTGGGCAGTGTTTTGGAAAGAGGGGGCATGTCTAATTCAACGGCTCAGGAACATATTTTTAAATAATGCATCAGCGGTACAAAATGAGGACTTGAAATTGTTAATCCTGGGTTATTTAATTTCCTGTTTCACACTGTTCATTCTTTACCCTGGGTTAACGTACTTATGTGCATATTTATGAGCTTGATAACAATGATTATACAAATACAGCTCATGACAGAAGTGCAACCTCTTATCAATGGAACTGCGTATCTGTTTTACATCTTCTGAAACATGAAAACACACGCAACTGGGATACTATCTCTTCATCACCCCAGTTATTGTTTTTTGCCATCACCGTTCGTCATTTTACCGGTTTCCCTCAGACGGAGAATGTGTAAACAGTGCGTGAATGTTTCTGCAACTGTACAAAGTGTTTAATTAAACAGAATAAAAAATGGTGACATGTCTAGATTATACGATGACCTGAAATGATTGGGAATCTTTACAGATATAGGATAACGTCTCACTCAAAATATTTGTTCATTTTATCTGATCTTAAACATAGACTTGAGCAAATCATAAATTAAATGGCTAATGACCTTTATCATTCACCTGAGTCTATTACATAAAGTAATTTCCACAGAATGAACTGGCTTGTTTTTTTGCCAGCACTTTAACTAATCTGTTTGGGGAAAATTTAACTCGCTTTTAGTGCCACAAAGTAGACATTTCACCTGATGTGATAAGTGTAAGAAACCATGTTATATAATTTCTCCACAAACAAGTTATTTTCATAAGATTAGGCTGTATTCCTCTATTATCTGTATCTTTTCGTATATAGTACCTATATTTGTATCTGGGAGTGTATGACTGTTTCTAAATGTGTAAATCAGTGCGTGTTTCATGTGAAATCAGACAGAGGCCTCTTCAGCACTCAGAGTCTGAACAGGTCGCTCACTCTCCACTCTGAATTCAGTCTACACTCTTTGATGTTTGTCTGTGTGTTCATTTCTGAAGCTCCATAGCTTTAATGTAGAGGATTCTAAGAAGAAGATATGACCAGGCAAAAGTGCCTATGCTTCATTTGATGAGTAGCGCTGTGATGACCATGCTTCAAAACACCACTTTATGTGTGTGTGTATCTGTGTGTGTGCTTTCTCTTTTCAAATCATACATTTTATGAGACCACAGGGAATTGAAAACATACTGAAGACCCTGGGGCTGAACAGGTTTTCTCCCTATTATGCACAGGGGAGTAACAGTAACGCTAACAGGAAACTTAGTAGCTGTGCAGGGCTTGACAATTTTTTTGTGTGTGTGTGTAGTAATTCAGGTTTTTACTTGCCCTGCCAACATTGTCACTGGCCAAACAGCCACACAAATACAATGAACAAGATTCTCGTTTTTTTCGTTTTTCTTTTTACTAATATTGTTATAGGGGTCTGAATTTGTGAACGAAACATATCGTTTTCTGTGCAAAAACAAAATCTGTATTGTAGTGTAACTTTGACACAAATTTAAATCAATTTTAACACTTTTGCTGGAAAACAATTCAACATATGATACAAAATATCACTATTCCCCTTCTGTCACTCACTCAATGTTGTGTCGATTGTTGTGTCACAAGGGGCTTCTTTTGGGAGCCTCAGGTACCTCTGAATATGAAAAAGGCCAATAAAAAATTGGCGAACAGAATTTGCATGTCCCGCCCCCGGACATATGGGTTTAAAATGCAGGGAACGTACATCTGTTCAGTCAGATTTTTTGGTTGTGTGATCAGCGAGCTGAGAAACTCGCTACTGCTCCACTCACCTCTAGAGAGCTTTGCTGTTGGATCTACGGCTCATTGCCAGCGGCTTTCTCCCTCCTCTGCACGCCAGTGCAGTCCACGCCCCTGGGCGCTTCGACAGCTTTCTAAAAGAGTAACAACTCCTCTAAAAGAGCAATAAGAGTTAATGCACTGGCATCGAACGTCTTTTTAAAGACTCGCCTTTCTAAAGATTGAAAGACTCGCCTTTGCATTGTTCCTGGATTCGGCAGATAGCTCTCCGCTTCTGATGGCCGTAGGCGCTGCCTCGTGTGTCTGGGTCGCAATCACACTGAGGCAGAGTTTGTGGATGGCTCGTGTACTCGTTGCGAGAACTTGACCATGACATTGTTGTGGTCGCGGCTTTCCTTCCTTAAAGGGAACGCCACTCCAGCCCCCCCGCGTTGTTCCTTCTACCCACAGGATTGAGGACGATCCGGCTGGTGATGGACGCGATTTGGGGAGTTCAGTGGGCGTGGTTTCGCCTGGTAAATCCCCACAAACCACCCACCCCCCAGCAAGCTAGCTTGCTTCCGTCCGGGATTCGACGTGAGACCGGCTCACCTCACGGCCAGTCTGATGTCTCTGTTGGCGCATGGAGCAGGATGACAATGTCGCTGCTGCATCGGAGAGCATCGTGGCGTCTGATGTGGAGGACTCAGCTGGGCTGCCACCTGGGCTGCCGTGAGCATGGGGCTGGACTGGAACCTTCCATCCTCCCCTCAACCCTAGACGATTGGATCCTCGGGTCAGGCCCCAGCTCTCAGCCCCATCGTAGAGCTACCTGCAGGAAGCAGATGCCCCCCATCTCACAAACCTCTTCAAGGACCCAGAAGGCTTCCAAGCGTTCCTGAGATGGACCACCCAGGGGACGAGATGTTCACGCAGGAGCTGGTTTCTAGACCACTCCTTCCCACAGTGGAGGGCCAGGAGGAGAATCCCTGGTTTCCTTATTTTTCAATAAATGAGCGATTTCCTCATCCTCTGGGTCACCAAGCCAGTGCCTGCAAAACGCCGTCCTCACGCTGCCCTGGCATCAAACCCTTACAGGCAAAGGGGCTCTCTGGATGTAGAAACTTCACCTCCACATCCACAACTGTACAACGTTCACAACCCCCGGCCGGCCAGAGGACACCTCCCTAGGACCTCCTCATCAGTCACTAATCCGCCCCCTGCCGGGTATGCGGAGCAAGGTAAGTGCTTTGAGTTTTTTCTCAGCACACATGCCTCAGGATGCAAAACTACCTGCTCCCTTCCGCTGCGAAGCCCCACTGGGTATGTCAAAAATGATCGTCCCCTTAGTGGCCCTTGTGAAGAGCTTGGATGCATGGCTTGCGGTCTCCAACCCATCGCGCTGGCTGGCCAGGACCATCCAACTCAGCTATGCGATTCAGTTCACCTGGTGTCCGCCCTGTTTCAGCGGCATCCGCCCCGCTTTGGTGCATGGCGAAAAAGCCAGCACCCTACACGTGGAAATCGCTACCCTTTTGCAAAAGGATGCGATAGAGCCTGTCCCTCCAGCCGAGATGGAGAAGGGTTTCTACAGCCCTTACTTCATCGTACCCAAAAAAGGAGGTTGGTTGAGACCAATCTTGGACCTGCGACCTGCTCTGCACAAACTTCTGTTCAAGATGCTCATGCAAAAACACATTCTAGCATGCGTCTGGCATCAAGATTGGTTCACAGCAGTAGACATGAAGACGCATACTTTCACGTCTCAATTTTGCCCCGACACCGTCCCTTTCTACGGTTTGCGTTCGAGGACCGGGCGCACCAGTACAAGATCCTCCCCTTAAGCCAGTCCCTGTCCCCTTGTGTCTTTACGAAGGTCGCAGAGGCTGCCCTTGCCCCGCTAAGGGAAGTGGGCATCCGCATGCACAACTACCTTGACGACTTGCTGATCCTAGCTCACTCTCGAGAGGTACTATGTGCTTACAGGTACCAGGTGCTCAGACACCTCAGCCATCTAGGGCTTCAGGTCAACTGGGAAAAGAGCAAGCTCTTTTCTCGGCATGGAGTGAGACTCAGTCTCAATGGTAGCGCGCCTCACAAATGAGCGCACACAGTCAGTGCTGAATTGCCTCTCGTAGTTCAAAATAGGCATTGCGGTCCCTCTAAAACAGTTCCAGAGGCACCTGGGGCATATGGCATCCTCAACCACGGTCGCACCGCTAGTGTATATGCATATGAGACCGCTTAAGCACTCTCTTCAGACTCGAGTCACGAGATGGGCACGGCGCCGCGGCACATATTGTGTGATCTTCACCGCCCTCTGCCGTCAGTTATTCCCAGTCTTCCCAATCTGAAGACACACAGAGGTCTGCAGTGGGGTCAGTGCTCTCATTCCTGCAGGGAAAGCTGGAGGGGCGGCTGCCCCCCTCCACCTTGAAGGTGTATGTAGCCGCTATAGCAGCACACCACGATGCAGTGGACAGTAAGTCCCTAGGGAAGCACGACCTGATCATCAGGTTTCTAAGAGGTGCCCGGAGGTTGAATCCTCCCAGGCCATGCCTGTTCCCCTTGTGGGATCTCTCCGTGGTCCTTATGGGCCTTCAGAGAACCCCCTTCGAGCTGCTAGGGTCAGTCGAGCTGAGTGACCTCTCCCAGAAGACGGCCCTCCTGATTGCGCTCGCTTTCATCAAGAGGTTTGGAGACCTGCAAGCATTCTCTGTCAGCGACACTTGCCTGGATTTCGGTCCAGCGGATGCTCATGTCATCCTAATACCTTGACCGGGCTATGTGCCCAAGGTTCCTACGACCCCTTTCAGGTACCAGGTAGTGAACCTGCAAGCGTTGCCCCGGGAGGAGGCAGACCCAGCCTTATCGTTGCTGTGTCTGGTACGTGCTTTGCGTACCTATTTGGACTGCACACAACGCTTTATACTCTCTGAGCAGCTCTTTGGCAGACAGTGGAAAGGAATGCTGTCTCCAAACAGAGGCTCGCCCACTGGGTAGTCAACGCCATCGCTCTGGCCTATCGGACCCAGGCCGTTCCTGCCCCCTTGCGGGTTCGAGCACACTTTACAAGGATTGTGGCATCCTTTTGGGCACTGGCCAATGTACCTCTCTAGCAGACATCTGTAGAGCAGCGGGCTGGGCAACACCCAATACTTTTGCAAGATTCTAAAATCTCTGGGTTGAGTCGGTTTCGTCCCGTTTTTTGTCAGGTCCATGCTGACCGGGTATACCGCTTGCACATATTACACATATTTGCCACATATTAACCTCTGCTGCCTGAGTAGGATTTGGTCTCCGCAGGGTCTTTTCCCCCTGAAAGAATAGGACTGGAAAAGAACGCCTTCCCCGATGCATGTTATAGCTAGATGACCCCAGCTGCATCTAACACTCTATGAGGAGAAACATAGAGAATGAAAAGGGCCGCAGCGGGCGCACCCTGCTCCCATGCATGTCACGTCGCTTGTTTCCATCCCTCAAGTGAAAACCTTGATCGGATGCCGGGAACCTAATAAAAACGTCAAAAAAATGACGTCTTTGTGGCGCATTGGGGAAGGTTATGTGCAGTCTGATGCCCATGCTCCTTTGGCACGCTATAGCTTGCTGCACCGGCATCAGCAGATCACGTAACGCAGTCTAGTGTAGGTGGCGATATTGAATAGGTACCCCTTGTGTCACTACAATCGACACAATGCCTCGTTCCCTCCATCAGGGAAAGGGGGTTACACTAGTAACCTAGATGATTTATTTATGATTTTCAACCTTTTCTAACAGATGCTTCCAAGACAATCACAGGTTATCCTTTAAATTTTGACAAATCCTTATGCACAGTATGTTAGCCATCCGCATGGGCACTGGCCAATGTACTTCTCTAGCAGACATCTGTAGAGCAGTGGGCTGGTCAACACCCAATACTTTTGTGAGATTCTACAATCTCTGGGTTGAGTTGGTTTCATCCCGTGTTTTGTCAGGTTCATGCATGTAGAACTTGGTAACACGGGACGACTGACCGGGTATACCGCTTGCGCTAGTGACTTTCCCCTCCACTGAGGCGAACATGAGGCGCTTTTACTCCCAGTTGAGTCCTTAAACTCACGCTCCCTGGATGCTTTTCCTCCCCAGCCCTCTGGCTTGAGAATTCAGCAGAGAAATTCCCGACCAGACCCACTACAGGTACTAACTACTCTTTACTGGAATTGGTGCTCCATAGGTGCCGGTTATCACGGTAACCCCCTGTGATGCATTTTCTGTGGTTCGGTCCCCCTGTCAGGTGGACTCTCGTCTCCCTTGGGCAGTCCCCACTGCCCCTGTCGCTGTGTTTGTAGAGCTCCTCCCTCATTAGGCAGGACCTACCACTGCGCCACTTCCATGTGTGGCATAACATGCCCATGTGACGTATTTGCCACATATTCACCTCCACAGCCTTGGCAGGATGTGGTCTCCACGGGGTCTTTTCCCCCTGAAAGAATAGGACTGGAAAAGAACACCTTCCCTGATGCATGTTATAGCTAGATGACCCCAGCAGCATCTAACACTCTATGAGAAGAAACATAAAGAAAAAAATGCATGCATGTCACGTCGCTTGTTCCCACTCCTCTAGGGAAAACTTTGATCAGATGCCAGGAACATCTTAAGTATTTAAGAACTGATAATCTGCCATTTTACTCATGATTTGTGTGAAATTAAATATAATTTGTTGCTGTGGCTAAAAATCAGACCATTTTTACTGTTGAGCCCTGCTTTGTTGGTGCATGGATGTCACACTTTTATTAGAACACATGCTAAATTCAGTCAAAAAATCTGTTTCAAGTATACAAATATCTAATGACATTAGGCACAGTCTTAGCGTGTTACAAAATAATGAGGGATTGTGCACAACTTCTTGATCTGGAGCAAATTCTGCCTGTTCAGGAAAATAATTTTCTTGGAGAACTGTATGTTTCAACCTTCTTCCACTTTGAACTAATCACTGGCAAAAGACTGATTAGGGCTGAATTAATGCCCGTAATGAAGCCATTAGAGTAATTATAACCATGGCAATCAGCCCATGTTTTGACCAATTTTTTTTTCTATGACTTGTCAGAAAACACCTTCGTGCCGCACACAAGTGCTCTTAAATCTGCCACATGTCCTTTCCTCTCAGCAAGACACCCACCCATGCACACACACACACACAAACCCACACACACACACAGACACAGACACACACACACACACACACACACACACACAAACACATACTCATGATCATCACAGATACATGCTCTCTACTCTCAGTCTCCAGGGGGTTTATGCTCTGATGGATTTTCTCTCTCTCTCCCTCTGTCGTCTTTGCAGTGTGTGCTCTCTGCCCCATCAGGACTTCCTGTGTAGGAGGAAGGTGTATGTGGCAGATTGAAAGTGCATTAAGAGATTTTTGCCTGCAAGGCATGGACCAAGAACAGCCACGCCTGACCTCCACCTCTGGAGGAGAAAGAGAGAAAAATTAGGCAAAACCTGATCTCTTAGAATGTTTAGGCATGAACCAACCAGTGGCAGGCCATGCATTTTACGTCTAGGCCTTGCCATTAAGAAATCACAGTTTCACAATGAATAAGACACCATATGCCTTTGGGCAACATACATTATGTCGAAGCTAACTAGTAATACCAACTGACATTTTAAAAACACTTCCAGAACTTGAAACAACACTTAACTGCAATTTTAACTGCAGTATGACTGTTTTGTGAAATGAACGTCTCCTGAACAGACATTCAAAAATCATGACTTTTCATATGAATCTACCAAGGAGGTCTTTAATACCTGGAAATATATATCTAATAATATTTGCGATATAAATGTTGCTTGCAGTATATTTCGTTTCATCAGTGTACATGGTTTTGCTGCATTCGATTCAAGTTTGATGTGGGATATTCCTATTTGATATTTCCGATCTCCAACCATAAATGCAATCCATTCACCGATATTCGGAAGATGACGTTTAAAGTAACAAAACTGCAATGCTCCCATTAGTTTAGCAGGAGTTGGATTCTCATTAAAGGTGTCTCCTAGCAACCCAACTGATAAACAATACTGCAGTGCTAGCATTTGTTCTTCAGCTGTACAATTATCAAAAGAGATAATAATGTTTTATACACTTGTTTCTGCAGGTTTTGTTAAACAAGCTTTGATATCATGTAATTTGGAAACAAACTCATTTATTGATATTACTTAATAAAGTGAATGTTTATCACTTTGTATATCTCCCTGAGTGTCCACATGTTTGTGTGACATCATGCCCCTGCATCTCAGCAAAATCAGTGATGAGAATTTCAGCATGAGCCTACAAGTTGTAATTCTGACTTCAAGATGCATTCCATTGCACTTTTCCTAGTAGGAAGTTGGAAAATCCGATTTTCCGAGTTGAATGGAACGCAGCACTACTTTTCAAAACTTGATCCGACACTGAATGCTCAAGCAGCCTAATTTACACATAAAAAACACCTGATGTTGCTATAATAATTTAAAAAGCACTTACCAATTTGCTTGAAGTGAAAATCAGTCCTCCTTTCATGTTTAATAAATTAAGCAATCACACGGTCATGCAGAACATCTCGTGTTTTTAAATCCATAAGGATCTCTTTCTCAATGGCATTACCAGCAGCGAGACTCATCAGCAAGATCTCTTTGCTTTTATATGACATACATCACTTAAAGTGAGATTGAATAACTCAAGGCCAGATAGAAGGCCTGGACTGGTACATATCCTAAAGATCACACACACCAAGAACAAATTAATCAATTTGATTGGCTGATCAATCTGACAATCTGACTTAAGAAGTCTATTCATTTGCACTGTTGAGGGATTCTGAAGAAATTCTGAAGGCTTTATGGGATGGAGCTCAAACTCATATGCAGCTTCGGGCATGTGATTTGTGAAACAGTTGTCACACTTTGCTTGTAAGCATCAAGGAATAAATTCTGACTGGATAAACTTTTAGTTTTTCTCTGTTTGTAGATTAATTAAGAGTGGAAAGTGATTAAAAATACAAATGCAAAAAGGCAAATGAAAGGATGTGTTAGGCCATTCACCACTGGAACCAACCTTGTGGGGATCAGATCATTTAGAAAATTTTCATTAGTACCTGTTGTTAGTTAAAATTAAAAATAAAAATTCTGTAATTATTTCACTCAATGTCACTGTTGTTCCAAAACCATATGACTTTTCTTTCTATGTTAGTCTCAGTCACAACTCACTTTTATTGTATGGGAAATTTAACATACTCCCTAAACTTCTCTCAAATCTTCCAAATGTATTGTGAAAAGCGCTATACAAAACTGACTTTACATCAATTTAACTTTTGATACATTATTGTGCTCCACTTTGCCTTGTGTCTATCAACACCCTTTCTTCATGGAAAAATAACTGGAATGTACAACCTTTCATGGCTTATTGTTTTATTTTAGGGTTAGTCTGTAGGGATAGTCTATAGTTATTATAATTTGCTTAAATTAGAACAAGTACCCGCAAGGATAAGGCTGTGTGTGTTCAGGGCAGAGTTCCAATCGAGTGCAAACACGAGTAGCTCTTTAGGAGTGAGCTGGTGTGTGATGCGCCGTATTGCCTACAGTCCTGCCAATTAGCCTGTTTACGTCTTTAAAAAGCTCTTTTAAGGCACATTAAACATGCACATTTCACCACATGGCTGTGTGGCTCTGAGGTTAATGAATTTTCTCTTCAGCAAGGCACCATAAATTAACAAGTGGATCTCGAGATGGCAGCCTGCGAGAGGTTTTTATGTAAACAAACGCCATCTGAATACTTGTGTACACACACACACACACACACACACACACACACACACTCAAACACGCATAAGCAGTGTTGCTTAAAGGAACTTTCCTTTCCTCAGGTCATAGTAGGGATTCTATCTATTTACTTTGATGAACTTGAATTGGTATTTGAAAGAAGAACAGGTACTTGATAAACAGTCATGAATGCACCTGATCTTGCTCACCAATCCCTTTCCGAATGAAAACAATACAGATCAGTTTAAAAACCACCTGATTGGTATGTTCTCTTGCTTTCACGCACATCTGATTTGCTGGGGGACTGATATATTAAGAAAACATGCCATTCTGTACAGCAGGGTGCCCAAACTTTTTTGAACCAAGATCTACTTTTAAATTTGTCAGTGTGCCGAGATCTACCAGCCCAAACAGAAAGCCACAGTCGCTACTCATAGCGGATCTACATATTTAATATGCACAAAACAAACAGAAAAGTCAGCCTAATCCAGATATAATAAAACAAGCCTAGTTCTAGTTAGAAAAGTGACAATGAAGTTATTTCTCTACCTTAGTGGGAACTCTGGAACTCTGGCACTGGAAGGATGCAGCTAGTTTCTCATAGTCAGGGCAGAATGATCTGGTCGCCAGCCTTAAGCAGGCCACAAGGTGGTCATCAGTCATTGTAGATCTGTACATTGACTTGATGATTTTATTGTGAGAGAAAGCACACTCACACAAATAGGTTGATCTGAAAAGTGCTGTCAAGTTGAAAGAACATCTTCTGAGGTTGTGATACTTTTGTTCAGGCAGTAAGTTCCAGAACTCTCCATTCATGCCCGGTGTTGCCTTGGATGGGATCTCAATGTCATTTTGCAGTGTGAGAATCTCATTCTCAACAGCAGAGCTATCCAAGTGGAACATTGATACGATTTTGGAGGCAATACAATCCACATCAATACTTGGGCCAAATGGAAAACACAGATAGCTGGCAACAGGCTCGAAGGATGAAAAATCTGTAAAGCACCTCTCAAATTCGAACAAGATGCTCTGAACTTGCTCCTCATTATGTGCACTGTCAATCTGCACAAAGTCTTTGCCCTGACTCTGCCTGCATGTGAGAAAAGTTCTGCAGGTCATTGTCTTTCAGCCTACTTGACAGCAGTTGAAGCTTGCTTTTAAATATGTTCACTGAACTGATCATGTTAATTACATGTTTATCTTTACCCTGCAGCTCTAAATGAAAATACTTCAGCATGTCAGTGAGTTCGTTCAGGAACGCTAAATCAAATAGCCACTGGTGGTCCTCTAGCTGGGCATATTCTGCATGTTTTGAAAGCTTCAGAAAATCTTTGATTTCAGGCAACAACTCTGAGAAACTCGTTAAAAATGTACCTCTACTCAGCCATCTAACATCCGTGTGCAGCAACAGGTCTGTGTGTTCTGCACCAGTCTCCTCCAAATGAGCACGGAATAACCTTCTCTGTAGACTCCTTGCCCAAACGGAACACACAATCTTCATTGCAACATCCATCACTTCTTTCATGTTTAAAATCTTACCACACAATGCCTGCTGGTGGATTATACAGTGTTTTGCAAGAACGTGACTGAGGTGATAAAAAGCAATAGTTGCAGCCTTACCCTTGGTGTTTGACCTGGTTAAAATGGACTGCTGTGCTGCTAACTGCCCCTTCAAATCCCAGACTTTTTGGGTATGTAGAGCTGATTTAGCCAGGAAATTTGCATTGTAGCTTTTGAGCACAGTCTTGAAATTCCGCGCCAAATTACCCTTCTTTGGTAAGGCCACGCTTGCATTGTAAATAAGACAGAGGACTTTGAATTTCAATAAACAAAAAAATATTCCTCATCCCAGTCTGAATGAAAATGATATGTTTTAGTTTTTTTGGCTTCTGCCAGTTGCGTTTTACTTTGCAACTCTCTCAACCTCTCCACTGTAACAGCGAGTCACTACTAATAACAAAATGGGCATAGCTAAAACCATAGCAGCAAACCATACCCGGCATGCACAGCTAAAATCATGGTCGATCACGATCGACTGGTTTGGCACCTGTACTGTACAGCTTTATTTGAATAAATTTGTGTAAATAAACAGTTGGCATCAGTTTGTAGTCCATTTGTTGATGGAACTGTTTTCTAGCTAAAGCTATCATTTCATAATAGTGAAACGTGACATCAGTTGATGCTGTCATGCAAAAATGCTATCATATCTATGGCCAAAGACAGTCTTTGAAACACATTCCCTTAATAAGATGACTAGTTCTTGATCAACCATTGATTGATTCTGTCCACAGGAAAAGTTTATTTTCCAAAGATTTTTTTTTTATATTCAAATAGCTTTTACTGAAGTATTATCTTCGTCTCTGATGTTTAATGTTAAATTATAGTAATAAATAGACACAATTGGACAAATGTGGTACGAGTATAAAGTATAAAAAGAATTTGGTCTTAGAAGTATAGGATGGGAAATGTTTAAGGACATATATTAAAATATGTGACTTTTTATTGCAGACTTTAATCTCCACCAAAGTATTGGAGGTGTGAGCAGCACACGAAAGTTGATTGTGACATTGATATATGAAACTTTAGAAGAGATGCATTTAAGGTTTCTAGAAAAATCAGGAGACTAAAAGACCATACTGTTAGTGACATTTCATTAATCCCAATCCCAGTTTAAAATGCAGAGACTTGTTAATAAGTCATTTGTAGGCTGATTTCCTTGAAAAGTGTAAACACTGTTGCTCTATGGAGTTATTAATATTTTTTCTGACCAATGGCAGATGAGGTTGTAGTGTTCTCAAAACCTGTTTTAAAACAGTCACTTATTTTTGCAATTACGTTTGGTGATGCTAGTGGTGCAGAAATGACACATTTCACCTTGAAGCCATTTGATCTTCATTTAATCTCATTATTTTCTAGTAGATACAGTTGAGATATCGAAGAGATATCATACTCTTTAACACTGTTACCACTGTTGTATTTACACCTGCTGTGATATACCTACTGTGGGTGTGATCCTATCACTGCACAAAAACCTAAAGCAAGAGCAGGACCATACAGAATACAGGACTGTGACTGTATAACATTTTCATTTGCTAAAAGACAAAAGAATGAACTAGAAAGGGGAAAACCATTTTGAATAATATCACTGGGCATTAAAGCACTCTGCTAATTACTGGACCAAATCTGGACACTCAAGTTCTTATATATATATAAAAAAAAAAAAAACTTCAGCAATTTTTCACTCTAGTAATCTTCATATTTAATAACCTTAAGCTTCTCTAGTTCTATAAATCTGAGCTTCCAACACCTTCCCTTCCTCCACCACAACAACCCTTCCTCCTCCTCCTTCTCCTCCTTTTGCCTCCTCCCTGTGCTCTCTGAGCGCCTGTGCATTTTATCTCTGTAATAACACAAAGCCGCCGTCACAGCCTCCCGTCAGGCAGATAACAGAAACTCCTGCCCATATTTTAATAGCTTCTGGCTGCTATCTCTCGCTCCCAACTCCTAAGGAGCGTGTGCACTCACCTTGGAAGCTCAGCCTGGAGGAGATTCCCTGAGAAACCTGCGACTCGTTTTCTCGCGATCGGAACGCAGCCGGAATCTTAATGCGGGGTTCTGCTGTTGCCATAGCGCTGCCTCCTAGTCTTACCATTTCTGAAGTGAGTCGGACCTGAGTAGGACTGTAGACGTGAGTGTTTCTAGACTCTCAGGGGCCAACAGAGAGACACTTAAGCATCCCTTAAAGAGCACAACCTGGGTGGCCTTTAATGCTTTTACTAAAGACCATATGATTTCCCTTGAGCCAAAACATAGACAAAATGTCTGGAGGTGGAAGGTGGGTGTACATTGTTAAGTACCATTACATGATTATTATATATTCCATATAATGGTGAAAATGTATGTTATTTTCTAACACTGCTGCAGCCATAATACAGGGAGATTAAAGTTTGTTTGTACATTGAGATAAGTCTGTGTACAAAAAAACAAACCAATAATCTTTATCAGAAAAGGCCTTCAATTAATGTCAATAGCACTGCCCAGATAATTTGAACTTGGTGAGAAAAATTTGATGAGAAATGTTTCAGTTCATATTGAACATATTGAATTCAACTTTTGATAGCAGATGAAATATCTTCTCCAACGTGAGCATAATGTGTGACATTGTTGGGATCTCATTTAAAATAATTTTACGAGACACATGTGAGATTACTAGGGTCTTGCAGAAATGTGGTATACAATTTCTATAACACAAGCGTCGCCAAACATTGCCCTCATTAGTCATTGTTTGAACAAACAGGTTGTCTCGCCCCAAACTCTATGATTTCTATGAGTCAAAACATATTCAAAATGTCCAACAGTGGAAGGCAGATTGATATTGTTATTTATCATTAAATGATAATTTTATGGTATATAAAATGTCGTAATGCAGGGAGATTAAAGGAGAAATTGCAAATAATTTTAATGCAAGATCTAGCTCTTGTTTTACTTTAAGATTTGTTTCTGGGAACTGCTCTAAAAAACTTTAGGAGACACATGTGTTTGGAGAACATCTGAGAAACAGAAAAATTAAGAGTGAAGTATGCAATCTCTGCAGCAGTCACAAAACTGATTTTTTTTTTTTGTACAAATAAACAAATATTAATTATCAGAAAACCCCTTCAGTAGTAATATACCATTTTTAAAATGGGTTTACGAGAAAAGCTGGAACATCAACCTGAATTAATATATTATTTTTCATGGCATGAATCCTGCGCATATCCTCTTGACACTTCACGGCAAATGCATGTGAAACTTCACTGAACATGCTAATTACCTCCAGTTCGGTTTTTGACATGTCACCGGGGACCCGTGCAGCAGAAATCGGGCGCATTGTTGCAAACATCTTGGCATACAATTTTTGGCACAGCCCTGGCAGACAGGAGCACGAGAGCAGCACAAACATGTTCAGATGACTTTTAATCCCTGTGAGTCAATAAAGAGGTGTTTATTAACTTTCACTTGACGCTGCCAGAAATATCTGACAGGATTATGCATTAGTCCGTATGGGGCAAAAAATGGGAAAAGACTGAATTCCAGCACACTAGGAAGGAAGCTGTTGTGGTCTGATAGGATGGATGCCAGCTGGAAAGAATTTGGACTCACACACATATATACACACTTTCACTTCTTTGTGTTGAAGTATTAAAATAAAAACTGTAAAGTTACTGTGACAGAAAGCTGATGTCAGCTGCTTGCATGAGTGTTGGCATTCTAAGGTTGTTTCAGTTTATGGGAAAAATCCTCAGTTTGTCCTGATGGATATATAAAATGCCCATGTCTACCATAAATCCCTTTTAAGGCAAGCTAGTTCAGTCTTCATTCATATTGTCAATGCCTCAGGGCACTTATTTCCAGTCATGGAAGTACAACTCCTATCCTACTTTAATGGGGAATGGCTAGATTTTTCAAAATTGTTGGTTGTATAAATTTATGTTTTATGCTCAAAGCATAAAAAAATGGTATTAAGTGTTGTGAACCTCTATCAAAAATGGTATTGACTCTTTTAACCGCATGATGGTGTTGTGCAATATTCAGTCCCCCATTGAATCCCATCCCCCTTGGACCATAAAGCAATAGATTCTATACTGCACAGCGTATTTCCAATGTGTTTCTGCTAAACTCTTAGTGGCTACACAAATTTCCGGTATAGTATTCTTCGATAACAAGCTGTGGTAGTAGCAAACTCCTTCAGATTGCGATTAACTATCTATCACAACAAATTTTACATACAGTATATAATTTGTTGTGATAGATAGTTAATCTAAATCTATTATAATTAATAACTATAGTAAACAACATTTTAGTGTATTATATTAAAACACAATGTTTTAGTGATGAGTTCCAGAAGCTTTAAATACTGATGCCAGCTTCACAATGCGATTGAAATCATTCACAGTAATCCGGGGAAGATATTTCAAACAGCGAGTGTAAAAAATCTGGTGCTGTACCAAAAAATGCACTGGCCACAGGCATAATGCTAAAGCGACCCTGCATAAAGTCTATTTCTTTGGCGGAAGATTGTTTTTGGTATTCTAATCAGTCCCTGATCGGAAATCCTATAAAAGCATTTAAAGATTTATGTAGTCTTAATTAGGGGTAGGCAATTTATTGAATATTCACAATATAATCACGATGATTTTGCTTAAGATATTAAATTAAGCAATATTGTGAATATCATCATCATTTAAATCCGCTTTTTATATGGCCACTGGATTTCTATCAGAAAGACTCGGAACAGCATAGCATAAAGGGAATGACAATTTTTGATGAACAATTAAAGAATAAAGTCTTTTGAGGTAAAACCCCCGTCTAACGGTCCGATGAAAATTTTTGTGAACCAAATCCTGCCAGGGAAGATAGCAGGGGTGAGGAGCCTACCCCTATCAGACAAAGACTTGCTTGTGGTGGTGGGGAGGAGGAGGATGACACATTGGCACCTGAAGGCACTAGAGTGGTTGGCTGCTGGCAGACCTTTAAAGCGAGAGGTGAACAGTGATTTGTTAAAAGGGACCTATTATGCAAAATTCACTTTTACATGGTGTTTGTACATAAATGTGTGTCAGCAGTGTATGTACACAACCACCCTACAATGTTAAAAGTCCACCCACTCCTCTTTCTTATATTTCTATTAATCAAAAACAGTGTGTCAAAATTAATGGTTTTCGTTTCTGCTCTAAAGTGACGTCACATTAGAGTAGGCCTCGCCCACGACAGGTGATGGACTCCACCCTCCTCCCCTGAGTGATCAATACACAGTCTGCCATTTTTTCAGAGCTGGAGCAAGTACAGTGAGAAGAATAATGTCTCAGCTTTGTAAGAATCATAAGTGTTCTGTTGTTGGCTGTAAAAGTGAACATAAGAGTCTTCATGTACTCCTGGCATCAGAGCCACTGAAGACGCAGTGGGCACGTTTTGTTTTTGAAGGAAATTTGGGGCGGATGGGGGGGCATCATTTGTGTAATACCCTAGAAAAGGATAAAAATGCTAATGAGGAAAAATGAGGGAGGGGAGCAACGTTTGTGATGTTTGATGCATTAGAGCCCTGACTTGGGCGAGCATTTGGTAGTGCAATACCCTTGACAAGACTAACCAAAGCTTATGATATATATATGAGCCCTGAATTGGGTAAGCATATGGTCGTGCAATACCCTTGAAAAGATGACCAATGCTTATGACACATGAAATGGAGGGGGGCATTGGTAGTGCAATTTCCTTGAAAAGAGTAGCCAATGCTGTTTTTAAGCACTTAATTGGGCGAGCATTTGATCATGCAATATCCTTGAAAAGGATAACAAAGCTTATGACACATGAAGGGAAGGGGGGGCATTGGCTGTGCAATACCCTTGAAAAGAGCAACCAATGCTTGCAATGCTTTTGAGCCAAGAATGGGTGAGTGTTTGGGCTTAGTTGAGCAGAAGGTTCGCTAACGGAGGACATGGCACTTGGAGATCGCTGGCTGATGGGCAGAGGTGAAGAAAAAATAAAAATAAAAATATAGATACTTGATCATACCGCAAGAAGATCGACCTTTGTTGATTATAAACGACAACATGTTTGCGTGACTATTAGGATGAAAATGAATCACTAACTAGCACTTTAAATTCTGTTGGCTAGCTCCTCGTGAACAACAGCCCATCAAGGCAGACCCCGAAGCAGAAGGAAAAAAATATATGGAGTTGGAGGATTTGGGAATGTCACTATAGAAAAAAGAAATTCTATTGTTTGAAAAACATGGAACAAAATGTAACTAAATGTAACAGTTTGAAAAGTTGGCCACGAAATGGGCCAAGGTGAGAAGGCGGAAGATGAATGAACAGCCTTGGGGTATAATACGCATTGCAAAATTGAGATGCCCTAAAAGAGACAGAAGGTCATGTTTAGACATGTTGTTGGAGTGAATAATAAAATCACAAAAAGTTCTGATTCGGTCCAATTTATCTGGGGGGGAAATAAGCCTGCATTCTAACAGTATTGAGCGTGATCCCTAGAAATTCCAGGAAAGTAGAGGGACCCATAGTTTTCTCGAGGGAGAGGTGAATACCCAGCTCCTGAAAAAAATAATTGTAAATGTCCAAAATGTGGCTGTGGTTAGAGGGTAAATCAATCAGCAGAAAGTCATCTAACAAATGGTAAACCAAAGGGAGCTTGTGAACATTCACAAGCCAACACAAAGCTTCCAACAATGAATTGAAGATGTTTGGACTGCTACGGCAGCCGAATGTGAGTCTGACTGCAAAATAGATCTTGGACTGTCATTTAATGCCGAAAAGAGGCCAATCTGAATGGTGAATGGGCAAGATTTTGAAGGCCAAAATAGTGGATTAGAGTTTCTGAGGGGGATATCCCGTCTTCCCTGCATTGGTCTGAACCGGCGAGGGTACACGGACCTCTGTTGGGGGTCTTTGCAAACACTACATACATGGGAAAAACAATTAGGGAACGTATAAAAAGCTTCATTAAAATTATTGGAAATATGAGTAGTATTAAAATATTAGATTGCGCATCCTCTCTTGTCCATATGTCTTATTGCACTGTCTCAATGAGAAGTGTAGGGTACAGCATTTTAGCAGAGTGGTCGTGAGAGCTGCAAATAGAGTAAGTAAGCATGTGATGTCCGCCGAAATGCCTTTTAAGGAGTTCCGTGTCGGTAACAGACCAGTCCATTCTAGAATTGAGTTGAGTAATGAACATAGCCGATACTGCAGAAAAGGATTTGAGGTACTCGTAAAATTATGTCCATCCATACATCTGATTGAATTCCGGCATCATAGCTAAATAGCAGTCGAGTTCTTTCCTCCGCTCAGGGAAAACACAGCAGATAACATCTTGTTACAACACAAACTTGCAAAACGAGAGATTGCGGAGTAATCTCGGATAAGATGACTTGAGAACTATTGCTACATCTCCACAATCCACCAACTCACATTCAGGAGATGGGAGTAAGAGGGAGGCTAAATTAACATCTTTACCTTGGATGATCTGTGATCTCAGACTGATACGGAGACAGCAGCTGGGTCCAGTTGTTCAAAAACATTTTTTATTTGGAAATCCCAAGTTTGCTATCCAGGGTCAGGTAATCTATTTCAAATCAAATCAAAATCAAATCACTTTATTGTCACACTACTGTGTACACGAGTGCAACAGCAGGTGAAATTCTTGTGTGCAGATCCGAGCAACATTGCAGTAATGACAGTGACGAGACATAAACCACTTTACAATAACAACATATTTACACAAAACAATTTACATAACAAACTTACACAACAATTTACATAACAAATGTACACATACCTACACAACAATTTACATATCAAATGTACACAATACACACAATGTAGAATACACATACACTAGATAAGGGTATAAATATATATATACACTAACTGAATTGGGAGCGAGAATATATTGACAGAGTGATGATTAATAAAGTGCAGTGCTGATTGTTGATTGTGAGGGATCAAGTGTTCAAAAGTCTTATTGCTTGTGGGAAGAAGCTGTCATGTAGTCGGGTGGTGCGGGTCCTGATGCTGCGATACCGCCTGCCTGATGGAAGCAGTGAGAGCAGCCCATGACTCGGGTGGCTGGAGTCTTTGATAATCCTCCGAGCTTTATTCACACACCGTCTGTTATATATATCCTGGAGGGAGGGAAGCTCACCTCCGATGATGTTTCTGGCCGTTCGCACCACCCTTTGCAGGTCTTTGCGGTTGTGGGCGGTGCTATTGCCGTACCAGGCGGTGATGCAGCCAGTCAGGATGCTCTCTACAGTGCTGGTGTAGAACCGTGTGAGGATGTGTTGGTTCATTCCAAACTTCCTCAGCCGTCTCAGGAAGAAGAGGCGCTGGTGAGCCTTCTTCACAACGGCCTCAGTGTGGACGGACCATGTGAGTTCCTCAGTAATGTGGACACCGAGGAACTTGAAGCTGCTGACTCTCTCCACCGGTGCTCCATTAATGGTGATGGGGCTGTGTTCTCTGTCTTTCTTCCTGAAGTCCACCACAAGCTCCTTGTGTGGAGTAAAAAGTAAAAAGTATTTTACTTTTGTGTTGGTTTTTCAAAGCAACATTGGATTGAATCACCCTGATCATTTCAAGACCTGGATTATCAGTGCTTTAAATGGGACTACACATCACAATGTAGGCTACTAGCTATGTAAAGAACAACAGGTAGAATAGCAAGCATGGGGTCACTTTAAGTGTTTATATTTGAAGAGACAGAAAACATCACAGTAAAACAGTACAAACATTCCCTTCCTTTTTCAATTTCTTTTAAACAGTCAGACCCATCATCTAAACCACAACAAACAAAAAAAATACAAACAAACAAATATACATTATTAACAAATACATGGTGGATATTTTGAACATGCATTTTAAATCATTAAAAGGCTAAATGTCCAATAGTTAACAAAATAAAGAACGTTTAGAGCTCTAGATTTGTAGAGAGTCAAGCTTTTTGAAGCTCTGCTTTTAGGAGTCGGATCTCAAGTTTTGCTTTGGTTTCTGTAGTTGGGTAAGAGTGATTTTTTCCCTCTGCCAGACGAATTTATACTTCTGCGCTTTCGGTTTCTCATTTAACAAGAGATTTATAGGCATCATCATCTGTGTTTGAAAAAGAACACTTCTGGCCTCTTTTCGGAGCTCCTGTTGCAATAACTACTGGCTCTACCAGTGAAGACCCACCTGCTTCCTCAATAACAGGGCTGAGATCCAGAATAAATGCTCTTTCTGCATTAGAAGTATCTGTGTCGCTTTCCTTTTCAGTCGTGGACTCACCGTCCCCAACAACCTCTTGAATCCCATGCAGAGATTGAGAGTTTCTTGAAACTTCCTACTATTGAGGCATAATGGTGCCTATCACCCTCCAGCAATGTGTGGGTGTAAAGGGATTAATGGAAAAGAGGAGGTGAGAACCGGCTTGACGATATAAATACAATTTTAATTATAATCTTAAACAAAAAAAAACAAAAAACACAAACACAGGTGTCAGACAGCGGTCCGTAAATCTGGGTGTGTGGAATCACGACCCGGCCCCGCCCTCTGCCCTACCACATTCCTCCCTCGTTCTCTCAGACCAGGGAGCCCCTGGCATGATGTATACCCCTCCCCCTCCTTTCCCTGGGGAGGGGCATGCCTACTGCCCTGTCTACCTTGATGAGGGAGGGGACAAGGGGAGGGAAACAAAAAGAATGTGGCACCTACACACCGTAATAGAGAATGTACCAAATTAACAAAATATTTTAAAAAAGAGAGGGAAAGGCTAACACGGAGCGGCAGTGGGAGAGAGAGAGGAGAGAGAGAAAAAAAACACTTAGTCGCTGTTCTTCGATATGCCATAGCTTGGTCTTCGTCCACTCCTCCAACCTTCAATGGACGACTCTCTGGGCAGATCTTCCTGACCCTGGTGGATGGAACACCCCTGGCAGCGGCCCTGAATGGTTAGGAGCCCCTCCTCCCCTCGCAGTCAGCGGCCGTACCTCCACTCTCAGGCGGCCGGGCTTCTCCATCCCCCGGCGAATGGCCGTGGCTGCTCTGTTGTGGTGGATGGTAGTGGCAAGGACTCTACTATGGCACATCCTTCCTCCTTTCCGGGTTTCAGCACCAGTGTAAAGGGATTAATGGAAAGGAGGTGGCAAGAACCGCCATGACAATATAAATTATATTTTATATATTTTTATAATATTTTTTTGTCCAAAAAGACAAAAACACACACAGGTGTTGGACAGCTGTCCGTAAATCTCTCTCTGCCCCACTACAGTCTCCAGCCGGCCTTTATCCCTCTCTAAGGCTTGATTAGCCTGATTTGGGGCCGGGTGTGTGGAATCATGACCCGGCCCCACCCTCTGCCCTGCACAGTGAGTTTCTGTAACTGTGACATAGGTCCGTTCGAGTCCATGGTACCACCTCTTTGGTGTAGTAAATGTAAAGTTTGTAGGCCTTGGTCTTGATTGAGTTAAGTGAACACAAGCAAAAGCACATCAGCTAATTGATGTTTACTGGGTGCGTGTTTGAAAAGACTAATCACAATCGTCTTATTCAGCCTTTCTCAGAGAATTTACAGAGAGTCACTGACATGGCAGGCATTGTCCATCGCCAACACCAGTTGTGGAACATTTTTATCAAGTTAAATATAAATTAATCAAGTGTAAATATAGCCATTTTATTCTACAATTATTTCTGATGTTCAAGTATGTATTTTACTGTGTGTGTGTGTGTGTGTGTGTGTGTGTGTGTGTGTGTGAGTATAGAGGCCTGTGAAAATTATGCCCCACAGAATGCAATGCGTGATCACATATGGACTCATATATGGTAAACTTGAGTCTCATGGTTTGACACTAGAGAAAATATATGATAAGGCCCCTTAAAGAGGTTCCAGGTGTTCCCTTCTTAAAAATAAAAGATTGAAGACACAGAACAAAATGTATGAAGGTTATAGCCACGCCTTGAAAACGAGTGCAAACTCAAGACACATCAGTTGTTTCTACAGGGGCAACTTGGCTTGTTATCTCTGATAATAAAGTCTATTTTCTGGCATCAAAAATTTCAGAGTGATTTTTCACAAATTGGGCAGAAACCACAACACAGTTTGGCAGGAGAGAATTTCATCAAAGGGTGTATGTTGAGCATAAAAAACCACTGGAGCAGTAGACCACTGAGGAACTGTATGCTCAGTTTCGCTTTGGGAATGCTGATATTAAGTACATTGCAGACCTTATCAGGCCAAAACTTCAACGCAGAACCTGAAGGAGTCACGCTCTGTCTGTGAAAGGACAGGTCCTCATTGCAACTGTTGGCGCATTTCTGATTCGGTAAGGTGTTCCAAAGTTTAGGTGCAGCTATGGCGAATGCTCGATCACTCCTAGATTTTACCTTCGACTTAGGAACAGTTAATAAACTCTGGTTGGCAGACGTAAGAGCTCTTCCAGGACAGTGTTCACACAAAAGTTTGGAGAGATAGGCAGGGGCTCGGCCATTTAAGGATTTAAATACTAGCAAGAGCCCTTTAAAATCAATTTGAGATCAGACAGGAAGCTAATGTAAAGACACTAAAACAGGAGTAATGTGCTCATATTTACAGACACCCGTTAAAAGTCTCACTGCTGCATTTTGAACAATCTGTTATCTAGATATGGAAGAATTGTTTATTCCCAAATATAGAGAATTACAATAGTCCAGTCTAGAGGTGATAAAAATGTTGATGTGGTGTTTGATTGACAGAAAGGACTTCACTTTAGCAAGTACTCTTAGTTGGTAAAAACTGGTTTAGAGTTTATTTGCTTGTCAAATTTAAGGGGACTATCAAAAAAGACCCCCACATTTTTCACACAAGTTTTAACCGAAGGCGAAAAGACACCAAAATTTAAATTAGATTTTTTTTAGGGGCGGCTGAAGAGCCAAACATATTAATTTCAGTTTTACTTTCATGTAAGAAAAAAGACATCCAGGCCTTAACATCAAACAGACAGGGAACGAGAGTCTAAGCCGTTTTTATATTTCAGGGGCAGATAAGTTTGTGTATCATCCGCATAGCAGTGATAATTCAAGCCATGTTTTTAAAAAACTGATCCTAAGGGAAGTATATAAAGAGAAAACAGTATGGAGGCCAAAATAGAGCTTTGGGGGATCCCACAAGTCAGGGGAGCAACACTTGAGTGGAATTTTCCTATGCTTACAGTAAAACTTCTATTTTTAAGATATGATTGGAACCAACTAAGGGCAGTTCCTCTAATGCCCACAACATGCTCTAACCGAGAAAGAAGGATATCATGGTCAACTGTATCGAATGCAGCACTTAAATCTAAAAGAACCAGGACAACCGACATCGTCTTTGGCTTGCAAGCCTCATCTTTTTTCCTCCAAACATAACGATGGTCATTATGGCCAAACAGTTAAATATTGTATCATCAGACCAGAGGACTTCTCCAAAAAGTAAGATCTTTGTCCCCATGTGCATTTGCAAACTGTTGTCTGGATTTTCTATGGAAGTTTTGGAGCAGTGGCTTCCTTGCTGAGCAGTCTTTCAGATTATGTCGATAGAGGACTTGTTTTACTGTGGATATAGATATTTGTCTACCTGTTTCCTCCAGCATCTTCACAAGGTCCTTTGATGTTGTTCTGGGATTGATTTGCACTTTTTGCACCAAACTACGTTCATCTCTAGGAGACAGAATGTGTCTCATTCTCGAGCGTTATGATGGCTTCGTGGTCCCATGGTGTTCATCATTGTGAACTGTTGTTTGTACTTACATACTTGCAGGTTGTGATCCTGAAGCACCAGATTGTCCCAACAAAATGTGAACTGCACCATCTTTCAGGAGTAAATCCTTGAAAATACGGCATTGGTTGTGGTTGTACTGCTGAGGAATATTGGTAACATTTTATTTTAAACACTGATACTTCAATTAATGTACCTTTGGAAGTCCGCAGTGAAGAAAACAGCATCTTCTCGACATGGCAAAAACACTAACCCAACTCATCCTGGCCTCGGCTATAACTACGTTTGTTTGAGAGTGGGACAAAATAACTCATAGACGGGCATTATGCAAATGTGTTACATAGTTATGTTGACACTTTACGGAAGAAATGGCTGGACTACAATCCAGCCGTTTCTTGTATTTCTTGAGCAGTGCTGTCTGTGGGAGAGAATTACTCCCTTTTGCATGGACTTTGTGCTTTTTAAATCCGCAGACCTTTTACATGCACAAAGGGCTATGTTACACACTAAAGGAAAGGTAAAATCACAAATAGCATTATAGGGCCTCTTTAATGCATGGTTTGTGCAAACTTTGAAGGCAATGGGTGCTACGCTGCTCTATTGCATGCACGAGACTAATGATACCAAGGAGCTTGCATAATATGTTGTTTTCATTTTTGTAATGCAGAGCAGTTATTAACAAGTTATTATACAAATCTAGAAACATGGCACCATGTCACAGAAAACAAGGAAATCACAACATCTCAGCAAATTTGTAATGAGGAACAATGTAAACTCTCACATACACACACCGACACTGCAGTGTATAAATCAAATCTAATCATCAAAAAAGTAATAATTATAAAGCATTATATTATAATAATGTATTATAATAATATTTAGATTATAATAATTATACTAACTTGACTGGATCCCACAATAATAATTAACTACTATATAGTATTCAGGCTAGTTCATTTTCTAAAAATGTTTTATTGAAAATATATTAAGGTAAATAATTATTTTTATTAGAATACTATGTATCATTGTATATGGTTGTAGAAATTAAAACAATTAAATATCCTTCTTCCTTGTGTTCCTTTATTTGAATAATTTGGAAAATAAGACTTTATTTTTAACTCGATTTTTACTTCATGAATTAAACATTTGAATCTACTTGAGTACAATGGCTTTTTTGTTGAAATGACGGTTCCTCTGAAAAAAATAAAAAATTAAACACACACTTCTAAGCCATTTCAGAGCAAATACATAAGTATAGAGATATATATTAAATATAGCCAATTGGCTGAAAAATATCGAGCTATAACTTTTGTAGCCATACTGCCCAGCCCTAAGGTGCATCCCAAATTGCACACTCTGTCACTATTTTACGCCATTTTGTAGTGTAAGTGGTGCAAGTAGTACGTTTAGACTGAAAATCCAATAAAAAGAAGTGTACTGCGACTACTCAGACGATGTATATCTTTAACTGAAAAAAACGCAGAGGTCATGGTTTGCCGTACAGGACAACAATGCTCTGCTGACAAAGCAATCGTAATGAATTGTAAATTTGGCAGCTAGCCTTGTAAATTTGGCAGTCTGTGAAGACTGAACGTTGCATATGTGAGTTGAATTCTTTACCATGACCCCATGTTGTATGAATATGTACAGTACATTATTTAAGATTCAGCCTAAGTGTTGAACTGAGTTTGGCTAACACAGTAAAGCTAGCGGCAACTCACTGCTTGCGTTTGGAACATCACTTCACCATCAGCTGAAAACAGTGACTGCTTCTGTG
This sequence comes from Moxostoma hubbsi, assembly GCA_032164185.1. NCBI lineage: Eukaryota > Metazoa > Chordata > Actinopteri > Cypriniformes > Catostomidae > Moxostoma > Moxostoma hubbsi. The sequence continues at coordinate 12,865,535 of JAVLUX010000018.1, read as the reverse complement.
TAGTAACACTGTAATAAACTGTAAGTGTTCCATTTGGGATGAAACTACACTTTGAAAATTCATACAATATGTGGCATTGTGAGTGCATAGTGTATATTGTAAGTGCATAGTATATGGAACAAAGCTCTAGTCTTAATCATGAAAAAACATAAATTTATGTCTTGATATTACCAAAGCAAGAAATTCCTAAATTAAACATTGCTCTTTAGGTTTATCTCAAATCACATACTTGAATCAAGGCAGTATGAGCGATATGTGTGGCGATATATGTGGCAGGAGTGTGGTTCTTTGTGTGTTTGTGTGGGGTGATGTGCATTTATAGTTTTGTGTTTAGTGTGTACATGTGTTTCAGAGTGTGGTGTTGTGTATAGTGTGTTTATGTGTTGGTTTTATTGCGTGGGGCTCTGTAGAGTGTGCATACATTTTAGTAAAAGTAATGATGTGTATTTGAAAGACCTTTATTTTGGCGCATGTTAAAATAATCCAACAGAGTGTATCCCTTGTGCAAGTGGCGCCACACTGAGTACATGCACATAAAAACCAGGCTTCAGTTGCATTGCCTAAGCGCGCATCTCAGACAAGCATATTTAGTGCATATAAAGTGTGGAACACGAGATGAATATCCTTCATTTTGTTTCAGGCTGCCGAAAACTTTTCAATCCAGGTTACTGTGTGTGTAGATGCTGTATATTGTCAGTGTGTTGTTGCTGTGTGTGTGTGCAGTTGTGTTGTGAGTCAGTGAATGGTTCTGTATTTTAGTGTCTGTATATGGTACTGCGTGTGGTTGTTGTGTAAGAGAGCTGACAGGAGCAGTAGCGGCAGGGATTGAATTAAACAAAACCATTCAGAGTGTCTCATAACAATATGAAATATACAGCATACCTTCAGGGAGTGCTTGGGGTCTGGCAGCAGACTCTCTCCCTCCTTTTCCAGCCTTTTGTCTGTGTGTCTGTCTACTACTCTTCTTTCTCACTCTCACTTACTTTCTCACCTTCTATTTCCTTCTAGCAGAATTTTTCTTCACCTCTCTGGGTTTGGAGTAATAAACTCCTGTATGCTTGGCTGCTGGTTGCTATATAGCAGAAAGTGCATGCATGTTTTGTCTCTAAGAAGCTGGTCATGTTCACTTAAGTCATGTTAAGAGAAGTTTATTGTGTCTGAGAATGTCACTGTAAGGGGAAAGCAGGCCAAACTCATTCCTGTAGCAATCGAAAGTCCTTTTAAACTCCCAGAGAATTCTCATGGAGCATTGAACACTCACTTCCTGTAGGACACGGCACACTGAAAATTCCCTCACTTCAGAGTGATATACTGCTTTATGTTGTACATTTCACTGAGCGGATCTTCAGGATGATATTTGTGCATTAAATCCTTAAGTGTGCACTCTTGAAATGGGGCAATGAACCAGCTCCATTTAAAGAGTCTCTAAAACTCCAAAACACCATTTCAAACTCATCACGATGAGATGCCACATTTAACAATGGCTTACTTGTGGTTACAGCTGCAAACATAGTTGAAGTGCCTCATGCAAAAGTGGAAAGGTCCCAATTTCAGAATTTAAGAATTGGCACCCTTTCAATTCAAGGATTGGAATTTCAATTAAATTGACCATGGATGATGAATTTACTGAATTGCAAGTATAGTGACAAAATGTGGAATAGTCGTTTTGACTATTTTTGCAACAGTTTTGCAACAAAACATAATTACTACTACCACTACTACTACTACTACTACTACTACTACTACTACTACTACTACTAGAACTACTAATACTAATTATTATTATTATTTTTATGATAATAATAATAATAATAATAATAGTAATCATTACTTTTGACTAATTATGTTTTAGTTTTAAATTATGTTTAAATTCAGATTTTAATTTAGCCACAAAATGTCCAGCAAATTGTTTTCAGATACTGTAACATCTTCATAAAATAAATATTGACAAACAAAATTATGTGTAAATTAGGCATTTTAGGACATTAAAGTGTTCTAAAATTTTAACGCAATGAAATTTAAATATAGGAGAAACATCACATGATATTAACAATTAATGTTCCAAATGCCACCTATGGAAATTATATATAACATGGCAAATGGTAAAAGGTCTGCACTTATATAGAGCTTTTTTTTTTTTAACCTTAGAGGTTACCAAATCACTTTACACTATGTCCCAATCACCCATTCACACACACATTCACACTCACACTCATACACCAATGGCGGCAGAGCTGCCATGCAAGGTGCTAGCCTGCAATTGGGAGCAACTTGGGGTTCAGTATATACACCGATCCGCCAAAAAATTTAAACCGCCTGCCTAATATGTATATCCCTCTCGTGCTGTCAAAACTGCTTTGACCCATCAAGGCATGGACTCCACAAGACTTCTGAAGGTGTTCTGTGGTATCTGACACCAAGACATTAGCAGCAGATCATTTAAGTCCTGTAAATTGTGAGGTGGAGCCTCCATGGATTGGACTTGTTGGTCCAGCACATACCATAAATGCTCAATCTGATTGAGATCTGGGAAATTTGGAGGCCAAGTCAACACCTTGAACACTTTGTCATGTTCCTCAAACCATTCCTTAACAATTTTTGCAGTGTGGCAGGGTGCATTATCCCGTTGAAAGACACCACTGCTATCAGGGAATGCCTTGACATGAATGGGGTGTACGTGTCTGCAACAACATTTAGGTAGGTGGTATAAGTCAAAGTAACATCCACATTAATGCCAGCACCCAAGGTTTCCTAGCAGAGCATTGCCGAGAGCATCACACTTCCTCTGCTGGCATGCCTTCTTCCTATAGTGCATCCTGCTGCCATCTCTTTCCCAGGTAAATGAACACGCACCAGACATCCACGTGATCTAAAAGAAAACATGATTCATCAGACCAGGCCACCAACTTCCATTGCTCCATGGTCCAGTTTTGATGCTCACATACCATTGTAGGCACTTTCGGCAGTGGACAGGGGTCAGCATGGCCACTCTGAACAGTCTGTGGCTACGCAGCCCCATACGCAGCAAGATGCGATGCACTGTGTGTTCTAACACCTTTCAATCATGGCCAGCATTACGTTTTTCAGCACTTTGTGCTACAGTAACTCTTCTGTGCGATCAGACCAAATGGACTAGCCATTGCTGCCCACGTGCATCAGTGAGCCTTGGGCGCCATATATATTCCACCCCTTGACAGGTGCCATTGTAACAAGATAATACGTTATTCACTTGATTATATAATTATATAATTATATAACTTGATTATATAATTTTTAAATATTTAAAGATAACTATGTATAATTATATATTCAGATAAATATGTATAATCAATATATTGAGTTATTGTTAAATTAGGGGCTTTCTCAGCAAATATTTGTATATGCGATTAATCGTGATTAATTAATCGAGACACCATGTAATTATTTCGATAAAAAATTTTAATCGATTGACAGCCCTAATATATACATATATATACATATATATATAGTTCCCCGTCTGTCGCTCACTTCGACGTCGTGTCTAGGGGTCTCTCTTGAGCGCCGAGTATGCAAAAAAGGCCAATGAGAAGTTGGCAGACAGTATTTGCATACCCCCTGCTGGGAGTGCGGAGCAAGGTAAGTGCTTTGAGTTTTTTCTCAGCACCAGAGCCTCGGGACACGTCTTCGCCTCCCGACGCCGTTTTACCTGCTCCGCCCCGCTGCGAAGCCCCGCCGGGTACGTCAAAAATAATCGTCCCCATGGTGCCTCTAGCACGGAGTTTGGATGCGTGGATTTCACTTCCCAACCCGTTTCGCTGGCTGGCCCGGACTATCCGACTCGGTTAAGCAATTCAGTTTGCCAGGCCTCCGTGCCAAATCCCTGCACGCGGAAATCGCTATTCTCTTACTCAAAGCGCGATAGAGCCTGTCCTTACGACCAATCTTGGACTTGCGAGTTTTCAACCAAGCGTTGCACAAACTCCCGTTCAAAATGCTCACGCAGAAACACATTTTAACCTGCGTTCGGCATCTAGATTGGTTCGCAGAGGTAGACCTGAAGGACGCGTACTTCCACATCTCAATTCTGCCTCGACACCAACCCTTTTTGCCAGGTGTATCAGTACAAAGTCCTCCCCTTCGGCATGTCTCTGTCCCCTCGTGTCTTCACGAAAGTCGCAGAGGCAGCCCTTGCTCCACATACGCTTCCTCCGAGGAGCCGGCATCAACATACTCAATTACCTCGACAACTGGCTCATTCTGGCCCACTCACGAGAGTTACTATGGGGTGGGGTATGCAAATAATGTCTGCCAACTTCTCATTGGCCTTTTTTCATAGACCAGAGGCATATTCGGCGCTCAAGAGAGACCCCTAGTGTCGCTTCTTTGACACGACATCTTGTTCCCTCCATCAGGGAACGGAGATTACATACGTAACCTAGATGACATAGATATAGATATATAGATATACATACACACTTCGCACTTTATTACGAACACCTGTACTCCTGGTTATTCACGAGTTATCTAATCAGCCAATCGTGTGGCAGCAGTGCAATGCATAAAATCATTCCGATACGGGTCAGGAGCTTCAGTTAATGAATTTACCATAAGAATGGGGACATTTTTTTTATTTAAGTTATTTCAATTTTGGCATGATTGTTGGTACCAGATGGGCTGGTTTGAGTATTTCTTTAACTGCTGATGTCCTGGGATTTTCACGCACAACAAGAAACATCAAGCGGGCGGCAGTTCTGCGGATGGAAATGCCTTGTTGATGAGGAGGTCAACAGAGAATGGACTACGTTATTAGATTTCTGTACTAATTACTCTGTCTGAAAAGTAATTGCACTACTTATTACAAATTACTTTTTAAAACCCATATCAACCTCGACCAGATGAATCAAATCAATCAAATCAAATCAAATCACTTTATTGTCACACTACTGTGTACACGAGTGCAACAGTAGGTGAAATTCTTGTGTGCAGTTCCGAGTAACATAGCAGTCATGACAGTGACGAGACATAAACCACTTTACAATAAACAACATATTTACACAAAACAATTTACATAACAAATGTACACATACTTACACAACGATTTACATAACAAATGTACACAATACACACAATGTAGAATACACATACACTAGATACGGGTATAAATATATATAAACACTAATTGAATTGGGAGAATATATTGACAGAGTGATGATTAATAAAGTGCAGTGCTGATTGTTGATCGTGAGAGATCATGTGTTCAAAAGTCTTATTGCTTGTGGGAAGAAGCTGTCATGTAGTCGGGTGGTGCGGGTCCTGATGCTGCGATACCGCCTGCCTGATGGAAGCAGTGAAAGCAGCCCATGACTCGGGTGACTGGAGTCTCTGATAATCCTCCGAGCTTTATTCACACACCGTCTGTTATATATATCCTGGAGGGAGGGAAGCTCACCTCCGATGATGTTTCTGGCAGTTCGCACCACCCTTTGCAGGTCTTTGCGGTTGTGGGCGGTGCTATTGCCGTACCAGGCGGTGATGCAGCCAGTCAGGATGCTCTCTACAGTACTGGTGTAGAACCGTGTGAGGATGTGGTGGTTCATTCCAAACTTCCTCAGCCGTCTCAGGAAGAAGAGGCGCTGGTGAGCCTTCTTCGCAACGGCCTCAGTGTGGACGGACCATGTGAGTTCCTCAGTAATGTGGACACCGAGGAACTTGAAGCTGCTGACTCTCTCCACCGGTGCTCCATTAATGGTGATGGGGCTGTGCTCTCTGTCTTTCTTCCTGAAGTCCACCACAAGCTCCTTGGTTTTACTGACGTTGAGGAAGAGGTTGTGCTCCTGACACCAGCGTGTCAGAGTGTGCACCTCCTCTCTGTAGGCCGTTTCATCATTGTCAGTGATCAGACCTACAACCGTCGTATCGTCAGCAAACTTAATGATGGCATTGGAGCTATGTGTTGCCACACAGTCATGTGTGTACAGGGAATACAGGAGTGGGCTGAGAACACAGCCCTGCGGGGCTCCAGTGTTGAGGGTCAGTGATGAGGAGATGTTGCTGCCCATTCTAACCACCTGACATCTGCCTGACAGGAAATCCAGGATCCAGCTGCACAGCGAGCTGTTTAAGCCCAGAGCCTGGAGTTTCTCATCAAGCTTGGAGGGCATTATGGTGTTGAATGCTGAGCTGTAGTCTACAAACAGCATTCTCACATACGTGTTCCTTTTTTCCAGGTGGGAAAGAGCAGTGTGTATTGTAGATGCAATGGCATCATCAGTGGAGCGGTTGGTAGGCAAACTGCAATGGGTCCAAAGAGGTGGGCAGAACAGAGCAGATGTGATCTCTGATCAACCTCTCAAAGCATTTGCTGATGATGGGGGTGAGGGCAACAGGACGCCAGTCATTTAAGCAAGTGATTTTTGATTGCTTCGGTACAGGCACAATGGTTGATGTTTTGAAGCATGTGGGGACTACAGACAGGGATAGGGACAAGTTGAAAATATCCATAAAAACACCAGCCAGTTGGTTCGCGCATGCTCTGATGACGCTGCCCGGAATGCCGTCTGGACCCGCGGCTTTACGGATGTTCACCCGTCGAAAGGATCGGGTTACATCCGCAACAGAGACGGAGAGTGAACCATCATCTGTAGTATCGGCCGCGAGTGCTCTCTCCATGAGGGCGGTGTTGTTGTCCTCGAAACGAGCATAAAATGTATTAAGCTCGTCCGGGAGAGAGGCAGCAGTGTTCATGGCGGAGTTTTTATTCCGTTTATAGTCCGTGATGGTGTTAATTCCCTGCCACATACTTCTGGAGTCAGTGGTGTTAAACTGTTCTTCAATTTTGTGCCTGTACTGGCGTTTGGCTGCACGGATGGAGTTACGGAGGGCATAACTGGCTTGTTTACGCTCCTCCGCGTTCCCGGAATTAAAAGCGGTGGTCCGCGCAGTAAGTGCCGCGCGAACATCGCCGTTAACCCATGGTTTCTGGTTGGGGTAGATCCGTATATTTTTTGTCGGAACAACGTCCTCTACGCACTTTCTGATGAAACACGTTACGCTATCAGCGTAAACCTCGATGTCGTCATCGGAGGCAGACCGGAACATCTCCCAGTCCGCGAATGAATATTATAAGGATAGACATGAAATGGCTCTTTTAATTCTTTTAAATTAATCATATAAAATCAATAAAAAATATGAATTTTAACATCAGAAGTTACATTTCATTTTAAAATGTACAATTGTTTTAGATCGAATTGTTTTATAGTCTATACAATATTTAATGCAATTACATCAGAAGTAACAGTAATTAAATTACTGAAAAATTAAGAGTAATCCCTTACTTTTTTCAAGGAAAAAGCAATTTAATTACAGTAATTAATTACTTAAAAATGCATCACACATAACACTGTGTATGTGTGTGTGTGTGTGTGTGTGTGTGTGTGTGTGTATATATATATATATATATATATATATATATATATATATATATATATATATATATATATATATATATATAATGTTTATAAAATAAAACAGGTGGCATTTTAAACATTAATTGTTAATACCATTTAATTGTGCTGTAAAAACCTCATATGTTAACTGCTCAATAACCCGCTCCATGCACGTGCACTCTGCGCAACACTCAAGGCCCAAGCAGATGCTTCGCTCAAGTACAGCTTTCGCTCACCGGTACAAAAGCATTCACTAAAATCTTGCTCTGACATGAAATTTCTCTGTAGTATACTTGGGTCCAAACACAGTATACAGAGTATACCAAACACAGAGTAGCTACAGTGGCCCAAGCAACTGCCCCTTTGACCACATGGGCTGTGGTGCTCCTCTGGGTGAAATATAGACTATAGGCCAACATTCATTAAATTATCAAATGATTAGTAACATACACATGAAATAAAGTGTTATGAACTCATGAAAACATTTAAGTTCTAAATGACCTTTATTTACTTTAAACAAGTCATCAAAAATGCCTCTACAAGTGATAAAACATATGTGTGCTGGCACGGAAACTCGCATACACGCATACATGCGCTTTTCAGCTTAAACTAGACCCGAGTGATACAACCGACCCTGAAAACTACTTTTTTACTTTAAAGTTTGTTTAAGTCCTTTATGGTAATAATGAAAACATGGACTGATACCAGGAAAAATATTGCAGGTAAAAGTGAAATTCATAATTGTTCTTCAGTTGTCTCCACGGAATGATTATACTGTAGATTTGATACATTTATAGGTTTCTGATTTAATGCTATCAGACTTTCGGTCTGTAAATTAAAATGAGCAATTTCTCATCCTAACATTGTTTTCAGTTTTAAAGGGTGTATTAACTTATCCAGAAAACAGCAGTGAATGTTTTTCTCTTTTTGAGTGTTTTTGCTTTATTAATATTCCCTAGAATTGTATATGTACGAATCATATGCAATCTAAAGGACTGTGGTTATTTATATAATAATTATTATATTAGTAGATACCATGTGCCCCCTTTGTTTTTCCTTGAGATTTTTAAAGCATTATAAAGTGAATCTGGACTTTATAAGCATCAACCTGCATAAAGTGGGATTTTTTCCAATATATATATTAAATGAAATCATGTTTAATGATCCTAAAACAAATAAAAATGATTTAATTCACAAATTACACTGCCTTTAAGAAAGATTTTTGTTTTTGTTCTCTAATGTACAATAATTTATAGCTTTTTTCCCTGCGCATGAATACAGCAAGTGATGTCGGAAGATGTTATCTGCAACCACTAATATAGAATAATTGTTTTACGTTTCACTTCTTGTTAAGGTGTAGATTTGGCTTTGGGAACTGACCAGCAGTTATGAGCCACTTTATCCCAAAGCAGAAATCGAAAGCTGGTAGATTAAGTGAGATAATTCTGCAATGAAATTGTCTATGCAATCTATGCTCTGCTTGCAAATTAGGACACACTGATCTGCAAGATCATACATGTTTATTGGTTTTATGTGTGTTTACCGGGATTCAAGGAAAAATGTTTTGCAAATATACAGTATTATTAAGCTTACATATTCAGCGCTCTAACATTCGCATCAAGCTGGCAGCTGCACTAACATGATGGCAAAACAACAAGATGCATTACTTATCTATTAGTTATTACTGAATAGCAGTGTAGCCTACTAGCTCACGTTTTGCTGTACTACATCACGTAGCACATCCTCATGCTCTCTGGCAATGTGACACGTACGATTCCAAAAGGAATATTTGATCATTCTCACGGTCTCTCCACACTCCCTTTCGATTTCTTCGTTCTTAGCATTGATTAATACTTTTATTGAGGTTATAAAGTTTGCAACTTCACTAAAACAATGTTAGAGCTCCATAACCTCAGGCCTATTGTTTATGTAGCAGATTCCCAAACCAGCATATCACGAAGCGCATTCTGGGTTGAGCGTTCGGCACTGAGCGGCCTGAGAGAGCGGAATCTTCAAAAAAGGCGTTCTCCGCTCAGGTGGAATTATCACTGCTCACATGCTCTGAGAAAGACATAGAATTGAAAACAAGGTAAGAGTATAATTAGACATACAAATATAGGAATTACAAGTCCACATCCTGTTTGCTAACTCAGTTCGAATTCAACTCAAATTCAGGAATGGAATTGGAATGGAATATTTTAAAGCCATTCTTAATTTAATTCAAATGGCGCACAACCCTGTAAAGCAGGGCCAAGGAGTTGCTTGGAAAGATGAAGGATACTTGACCTTGGTAATCAAATGCCTGAGGTGCCTGATGTGAAAAGACAAATGTTTCACTCTAGTTCTGTCTGCCTGCTTCCGTGAGCTCCTACTCATAGTAATAGTTTAGGTGTCTTATTGAAGGACGGAAAATGGAAGCCGGACCTTTGAGATCCATAAGACGGATCGCCCTCCACTGACAGCCATCCATCATAACATCTGAAATATGATTAATGGGGCCTAATAAAGGGGAAAAAATAACAGTCATTAAAGTTTAGCACACAAGTATGGCCCATTAAGTCTTTTTCCAGTTGCGTTTATGGCTGCCTTAATCCTTTTTAATATGGCAGAAAAATCAATGGGTTCATATTGCTAGCCTAGCTTTTCAACACACTCAATCAAATCACAGGAGGATTTGTCGATAGACCTTGAACTGGTCTATGAGTTTTGTTTAGTGCTCATTGGACATGCCATTGACCACAAACACAAAGATAGATGATTTGTGAATAAGACATGATGAATCACTTTCTGTGTCTGATGCCCAATTTTCCTCTCTTGGTTGTTGTTTTTTACTCTCGTTGAAAGGAAATTACCTAATAATGGAGAGGTCACTATTGCTATTGTAACCCTGGCATCTGTGAATAATTACAGCTGGTTCTGAAAAATGGCAACAGTTAGATGGCATTTTTTAATTTCATAGAAGTATGGGCTGCCAAATTTAATGTGTTAACATGATAAAAGATATAATATCATGAAACAATGATAAAATAAATCTATATCGTATTTATTTAACGCAGTTAACCCATTTACTAAATTGGACATTAAAATGCCTTAATTTTGTTCTGTGCGATTTTCAAATACCTTTAGCTGGGCTCTTGTTTATCAGTGGTGTAAGACCTTCTGAAATGCTCATTTATTTATTAATTAAATTAATAATTCCAAAGTAATTTGCAGACTTTGAATGGCATCTTAAGTTATCAAGGTACACCCGGTACTAACGTTAATGAGAAGGCCACTGGAGGACTGAGTTAGGGAGGGTTATTGGAGTTTATGGAGACTATCTTCCACTGGAAGACCAGGGAGTATTCAGAAAACCTGTTTGAAAATAATCATTATTTTAACGGGAACGGGTGTTCCGCTTGCACACAGCGCCCTTCACCAAGTTGATCCAGTGCACCTTCTATCCCAGGTTAGCCACTAAGCGTCGCTCTCTGGATGTTCTCCTCCCTAACCTTCTGGCCGGCGAATTCAGCAGAGCAATTCATGGCCAGACCCACTACGAGTCACAGGTGCTCTGTACTGGGTCGGGCTCCACAGGCTTAGTTCCATTTTCAGGCAAACTCCCCGTGATGTATTTCCCATCCAGGGTAGTGAGAGCGGACGAGCGGAGGGGTCGGTTCCGGGCAGTAAAAAGTGCCCTCCACGACCGCATCAGCTATCAGCTTCGCTGACCCGGTCACCATGCTTTTAGAGTCCACCCTCATTAGGCTGGACCTACCACCGCACCATTTCCTATGTACGGCTTCACAACCCTCATGGTGTATTTGCCTCCCCCTAGACTGGGGAGAATGTGGCCTCCACAGGGTCTTTCCCCCCTGAAAGAATAGGACCACCATCCACGACTCATTTCATAACGTTAGGATAGCCCCATCCGCTTCACGTTCTATGTGAGAGAAAAGGCACGGCTGCCGGGCTTGCTCCCAGGCTAGTCATATAGTGCCTGTTCCCCCCCTCAGGGGTGCGGTGAACCTAAGGTCTGTATGTGATACCTCTTTCAGGGCATTGGGGAGGGCTAAGTGCAGCCAACACAGTTGCCTCTAGCACATAGTAGCCTGCTTGCACATGTCTCGACAGTTCACGTAACATGGTCAGTGCGTGGTGTTTTTATATGGGACCCCTTGTGTCACTTCATTCGACACAACGTCGAGTGAGTGACAGAAGGGGAACGTCATGGTTACTGTTGTAACCTCCGTTCCCCGAGGGAAGGAACGAGACGATGTGTCCCTCCTGCCACAGCACTAGACCTACTGCTGTAAACGGCCATACCTTATTTTCGGCTCCTCTGTACAAAATCCTATACCCATATGTCCAGGGCGGGGCATACAAATTCTGTCTGCCAACTTGACATTGGCCTTTTCTCAGGTTCAGAGGTACGTTTGGCATCCCAGGATGACCCCTTGTGTCACTTCATTCGACACAACATCTTGTTTATTCTCTCGGGAAACAGAGGTTACAACAGTAACCATGACGTTAAATTGAACCACAAAAATAATCTGATTTATTGTGATTTATTATTGTTCAACTTTGTTGAATCAGTTACTTTTATTTTTGTTATCATCTTGAGCATCAGAGAAACATTAAAGGCCTTTGAGTGTGCAGACATTCTCTCTCTCTCCAAGCAAAGATAGATCAAAGTGGAGGGAATTGCTGTGCTTACCATCGGTAATCTCTCAAGGTCTTAGAGGGAAGAATCATCTCATGCTGAGATTATGGAGAAGGTGAGAATTTCTTCATATGTTCAGATCACTTAGAGTTGGAAAGAGCATCTCTTTCCATGTGTCTCTTTTTTCACTCTCAGGATCTCTGTTTCTCTCACTCTGTCTTCCATTCTCTCCCTGTCTCTCTCATGCTCATTTCTTTTCACATTCACTCTTTCCTCTCGTTCTCTCGTCTGTTTTTCCTAAACCCTGAGACCCTGATTATCTGTATTCACAAGAAGGAAATAAATCTGTAATTCCAGCAGGACAGGGTGCTAAAAGACCTTATTTGACAGAACAAGTCCAACTATAAAAAGTCTATGTAATCATATGCAGGATTTAATGTCAAACTAAAAAAACCTTGAATAAAGTGGGTTTACTGCATCTCTCTGCAAGAACAGTGAAGCACACTTATAAATTCTGTATTAAGTTGTTCAAAAATATTGAAATTTCTCCTCCACATGGCAGAGCCGCAGCAAAGAATCACCATTACAATGTCTAACAATTTATTTGTCTGAACATTTTTTTTCTTTCTCTGAAATAAAAAGCTGATGCTTATAGGTTTTTTTCCCCATGAGGCCATTTCCCCTTGAGATCACAGGGAAGAAAGGCACCTGATCGTGGCTGTTATTTGTCTATCCTGTGAGGCTGAATGGAGGAAAGTGCCAGTGTTTAAGACTGTTCTAACACGTGGGGGGCCTGGAAAGCTTAGCAAGTAAAGACACTGACTACCACACCTGGAGTCACAAGTTTGAATCCAGGTCATGCTGGGTGACTCCAGTCAGGGTTCCTAAGCAACCAATTGGCCCAGTTGCTAGGGTGGGTAGAGTCAGGTTGGGTTAACTGCCTCATGGTTGCTATAATGTGGTTCCCCGTCTGTCGATCACTTCAACGTTGTGTCGAAGAAGCGACACCAGGGGTCTCTCTTGAGCGCCGAATATGCCTCTGATCTATGAAAAAATGCCAATGAGAGTTGGCGAACAGTATTTGCATACCCCGCCCCCGGACATATGGGTACAAAGGCGAGGGAAATACACACGTTCATTCAGAAATTTTCTTCGGAGCCGATGGTCGTGTATGCAGCCAGCTGCGAGTCACACACACCAGATTCCTGCTTCTGTTCCTCTGATGCTCTGTTTGCTGTTGAACCTACGGCACACTTCAGCGGCTTTCTCCTTCTCTACACGGCAGTGCAGTTTGCCCCTGGGCGCTTCGACAGTGCAGAGAATTGTAAGAGATACATTGAAAGAGTGATTTTTTCTGTAAAAAAGTTTATTTCTCTAAAAGAGCATTACACAGCGGCATTGAACGTCCTTTTCAGGACACGTCTTTATAAAGATGTCATTTTAACCCCTGTGTAGTTTCTGGATGCGGTGATTTCTCCCCACCTCTCACGATCATAAAAGCTTCCTCGCGTGCTTGGGCTGCAATCACACGCAGGCAGCATTTTATGAATGGTTCATGTTCTCAGCTCGAGAACATAGCCATGGCAACATCGCGGTCGCGGCTTTATTTTGTCATGAGAGAAAGCCACTACAGCCGCCCCCCGCGCCTCGCCTCCTTCCTACGGGATTGACGCAGGCGATGAAGGCGATTTGGGAACTATGACGGGCTCTGTTCGCCGGGTAAACCCCCTCGAACCACCCGCCTCCCCGGCACACTTGCTTGCGTCAGAATTGGATGACATGTCCGCTGCATCGGAGAACGTTACAGCGGCGTCTGACGCTGATGACTCACCTGGGCCGCCACCTTCGGGTCTGCTCGCCCAGCCTGAGCCTGATGCACGGAGGTCTGCTATGCTTTCCCAGGCTACTTGATCGGCCGCTCACAGCCGCGCCCCCCCAGTTCCTTTCTTCTCGGACGTGCATGAAGAGTTGAGCAAAGCCGCGGCTTCTTCACTCCTCCGCTCTCACTACCCTCGCGGTGGAACGGTCCCAGACCGCTTCCGCCCTGCACGCCACGGCCATTCCAGCAACCAACACCAGGCCAAGGCACTTCAAAACTTGCACTTGGGTAGTCCTGTTCTTGATATGCTGCAGGAACTGCGCTGGATGACCAACCGCGCCCCTGGGCCACGGAGGTCAGAAGCGCCGGCACTCGAACAGGTGATGGCCACCCTTGTGGTCCAGAAACGCATCTATGGACTGGACCTGGTCGAAATGCGGGAGGTAGACAAGGCACGCCTTCTACCACACCCCCGTCTCCCAGCTCCGTCCATTCGGTGCCGCCGTTGACAACTCTGCCCAGCAGTCCTCAACAGTGAAGCAGACGGAGGCCATCTCACATCCTGCCCCGCCACAAGCCTGCCGCCATGGGCCATGCCCCGTCTGCTCGACAAGGGCATCCTCCTGCGGCTATGAAACACCCTGCTCCGCCTCAACTCGGGCCCAGTTCTCAGCCCCAGCGTCGAGCACTCCGCAGGAAGCAGATGCCCCCATCTCACAGACCCCTCGAGGACCCAGATGGCTCCCAGGCGCTCCGTAGACGCTCGACCCAGGGACCAAGACGTTAGCTCCGGAGATGGTAAGACCGCTCCGTCCCCGGTGGAGGGCCGGGAGGAGAATTTTTTGTTGAATTAGTTTTCACATTCTCATATTCTCAGTAACAGAGCTATTTCCTTTTGTCTCTGGGTCACCTGGCCCACACTCTCACAGCACTCTGCTGCCAGATTTCAACAGTCCCGGCATCCTGGACGTGGACCACCTGCCTCCAGCCCCCACGACTGTTCCCCGGCCGGCCGGTTCCGATGAGTCTAGAGGACGCCTGCCCTGGACCTCCTCCTCAGTTGCTAACCAGTCCCCTGCCGGGTGTGCGGAGCAAGGTAAGTGCTTTGAGTCTTTTCTCAGCACCAGAGCCTCGGGACGGGTCACCGCCTCCTGATGGCGCTTTACCTGCTCCGCCCCGCTGCGAAGCCCCACCAGGTATGTCAAAAATAATCGGCCCCTTGGTGCCCCTAGCGCGGAGTTGGACGCGTGGCTCTCACTTCCCAACCTGTCTCGCTGGCTGGCCAGGACCATCCGACTCGGTTACGCAATTGCCAGGCTTCCGCCCCCCCCCCCCCCCCCCCCCCCCCCGCAGTACACGGCGAACATGCCAAGTCCCTGCACATGGAAGTCACTACTCTCTTACTCAAAGATGCGAAAGAGCCTGTCCCTCCAACCGAGATGAAGAAGGGTCTCTACAGCCCTTACTTCATCATACTAAAGAAAGGCGGCGGCTTACGACCGATCTTGGACTTGTGAGTTCTCAACCAAGTGTTGCACAAACTCCAGTTCAAAATGCACACATGGAAGCACATCTTAATCTGCGTTCGACATCTAGATAGGTCCGCAGCAGTAGACCTGAAGGACGCGTACTTCCACTTCTCAATTTTGCCTCGACACCACCCCTTTCTGCGGTTCACGTTCGATGGCCAGGCGTATCAGTACAAGTCCTCCCCTTCGGTATGTCTCTGTCCCCTCGCGTCTTCACGAAAGTCGCAGAGGCAGCTCTTGCCCCGCTCCGAGAAGCCGGCATCCGCATACTCAATTACCTCGATGACTGGCTCATTCTGGCCCACTCACAAGAGTTACTATGCACTCACAGATATCAGGTGCTCAGGCACCTCAGCCGTTTGGGGCTTCAGGTCAACTGGGAAAAGAGTAAGCTTACTCCAGTTCAGAGCATCTCTTTTCTCAGCATGGAGTTTGACTCAGTCTCAATGTTAGCACGTCTCCTCAACGAGTGTGCGCAGTCAGTGTTGAGGTGCCTCGCCACTTTCAGGCCGGGCACAACGGTCCCCTTAAAACTTTCCCAGAGGCTCCTGGGGCATATGGCATCCTCCGCTGGGGTTGATGCATATGATACCACTTCAGCACTGGCTTCAGACTCGAGTCCCGAGACGAGCATGGCGCCGCGGCACGTGATGATCACACCCGCCTGCCAACAAACACTCAATCCCTGGACATACCTCTGTTTTCTACAGGCAGGAGTACCCTCGCAGCAGGTGTCCCTCGCTGCGCTGGCACATCAATTGCCTGGGTTGTTGACTGTTTTCTTTGCCCTGCGGAAGTTTTTCCCGTTAGTTCGAGACAAACATATCCTGATCAGGTCAGACAGCACCACTCCGGTGGCGTACATAAATTGCCAAGGCGGCGTACGCTCCTGCCACATGTCACGACTCGCCCATCGTCTCCTCCTTTGGAGCCAGCAGTGACTCACATCCCCGGCAACCTCAATGTGATAGCGGACGCACTGTCACGACAATGCTTGCCCCACAGAGAGTGGAGGCTTCACCCCCCAGCCGGTCCAGCTGATTTGGGAACGGTTCGGCAAGGCCCAGGTAAGGCAAGGCAAGGCAAGGCAAGTTTATTTATATAGCACATTTCATACACAATGGTAATTCAAAGTGCTTTACATAGTAGAAATTAAAAAGAAAAAAAACAAGAATAATAAAATAAGAATAATAGACCTGTTTGCCTCCCAAGAGACCTCCCACTGCCTGCTCTAGTATGCCCAAACAGAGGCTCCCTTCGGGGCAGACGCACTGGCACACAGCTGACCTGCGGGGCTGCAACATTTCCCCCAGTGAGCCTTCTTGCACAGGTGCTGTGCAAGGTCAGGGAGGACGAGGAACAAGTCACCCTTGTTGCTCCTTATTGGCCCACCCAGGCCTGGTCCTCGGACCTCGTATTCCTCGCCACAGCCCCTCCCTGGCGAATTCCCCTGAGGAAGGACCTTCTTTCTCAGGGACGGTGCACGCTTTGGCATCCGCACCGAGACCTCTGGAACCTCCACGTCTGGCCCCTGGATGGGACGTGGAAGATCTAGCTGACCTACCACCCACAGTTGTAGCCATGATCAACCAGGCCAGAACCCCCTCTGCCAGGCAACTTTACACCCTGAAATGGCGTGTTTGTGAATTGGTGTTCTTCCCGGGCTGAAGACCCACAGAGGTGCGCAGCTAGGTCAATGCTCCTGTTCCTACAGGAGAGGTTGGAGGGGAGGCTGTCCCCTTCCACCTTGAAGGTGTATGTTGCTCCTATCACAGCTCACCACGACCCAGTAGACGGCAAGTCTCTGGGTAGGCATGACTTAATTATCAGGTTCCTAAGAGACACCCGGAGGTTAAATCCCTCCCGGCCAGGCCTGTTCCCCTCCTGGGATCTCTCGGTGGTCCTCACCGGTCTTCAGAGATCCCCCTTCGAGCCGCTAGAATCAGTTGGCTCAGGTCCCTCTCTCTAAAAAGACGGCCCTGCTGATCGTGCTCGCTTCCATCAAGAGGGTCGAGAACCTGCAAGCGTTCTCTGTTAGCGACACTTGCCTGGAGTTCGGTCTGGCAGACACACATGGTCCCTACCACTCTCTTCAGAGACCAGGTAGTGAACCTGCAAGCGCTTCCCCGGGGAGGAGGCAGACCCAGCCCCTTTATTGCTGTGTCCAGTATGTGCCTTGCGTGCCTGTCTGGACTGCACTCAGAAGCTTTAGGTGCTCTGAGCAGCACTTTGTCTGCTCTGGGACAGCAGAAAGGGATCGCTGTCTCCAAACAGAGGCTTCCCCACTTGGTGGTGGATGCCACCTTACTGGCCTATTGCACCCAGGCCATGACCCCCCCCTTGCGGGTCCGAGCGCACTCAACAAGGAGTATCGTGGGGTCTGGCTACGGGCACCTCCCTAGCAGACATTTGTAGGGCAGCAGGTTGGGCAACACCTAACACCTTTGTGAGATTTTACAATCTCAGGGTTGAGTCAGTCTCGTCCCATGTTTTCTCAGGTCTGAGCCAGTAGAACTCAGTACACGTCGACGGTCTGACCGGGTGAATCGCTTGCGTCCAGCACCCTTCCCTCTGCCGAGGTAAAACAGTGCGCCTTCTTTCCCAGGAGACCCCTTTAGGTCCCTGGTTGATTCCTCCCTAGCCCTCTTGGGTCCGCAGTTCAGCGGAGGAACTCTCCGACCCAGTCAACTACGGGTACCCCAGGCTACCCCTACTGGAATAGCTGCTCCACAGGTCAGGCCTCCAATGCGGACTCCTCCTGTGTGTACTTCCGCGGTACGGTCACCTTACGAGCTAACCCGCATCTCCCTTAGGCAGTCCTTCGCTGCCCACCGGTCGCCGTGTTGTAGCAACTCCCCCCTCCTCGAGGTTGGATCTACCACCGTGCCATTCTTTCCCACATGTGACCGAAGAGGCTATGTGATGTATTTTCGCCACCTTTACCTCCCCTTTTGGGCAGGTGTGGCCTCCGCAGGGTCTTTTCCCCCTGAAAGAATAGTAATTCGGGTAAGACCCCCTTCCCACGATGTGGTAAGGGCCCCGGCTGCTCTTGCTCTATGCCAAGAAACATAGAGAGAAAAGAGGCCCAGCCAGGCTTGGCCCATTCCCTAGTTGGCAAGCGTCACCTTGTTCCCCTCTAGGGTAACCAAAAGGATTCCGACGACTTTTTTGGGGCATTGGGGAAGGGTACGTGCAGTCTGAAACACAGTTGGTCGCTTGTGCACGTGAAATACCTGCCCGCTCCTGTGTCAGCAGTACATGTATACGGCTCAGCGCATGGCGTGATTTGAAGTGGCACGACATCGAAGTGAGCGACAGACGGGGAACGTCTCGGTTATGTATGCAACCTCCGTTCACTGATGGAGGGAACAAGACGTCGTGTCCTCCCGGCCACGTCGCTGAGCCGAGCCGCTGAAGTGGCCGGACACTCCCGGCTCCTCAGAAAAATCCTGAATGAACGTGCATATTTCCCTCACCTTTGTACCTGTATGTCCGGGGGCGGGGTATGCAAATACTGTTCGCCAACTCTCATTGGCCTTTTTTCATAGATCAGAGGCATATTCGGCGCTCAAGAGAGACCCCTAGTGTCGCTTCTTCGACACGACGTCTCGTTCCCTCCATCAGGGAACAGAGGTTACATACGTAACCGAGACATTCTCGCTTTCGGTGGTGCCACGGGGAGTAGCGTGAAGCCACTCATGCTAGGTCTCCACAGTAACGAACTCAACAAGCCACATGATCAGATGCGTGGATTGACTGTCTCAGACGCAGAGGCAACTGAGATTCATCCTCTGTGAGTCACTATGCCACCACGTGGACCTAGAATTGCACATTCCAAATTGGGTAGAAAAGGGGAGAAAAAAAGAGACTATTCTAACACTGATAATCACGCTTATTTATCACAATTATTGAATTGGCTCTGACAGCTTTATTAAAAAATCAATGTTGCCACTGTTTAGATAACAATTCAAAAAGATAAAAAACATAAAATTACATTAAACAGAATCTTTTATGTTGAACAAAGTGTTAAAGCTACAAACTAGTAAGTTTATTTTTAGACGGTGTGTTGTAGTTTCTGTTTACAAAAGATTTGTGCTCCTCCTTCCATACATGGAGTAATTCTCTCGTCTCCTCAGCGGCCCACAAAATCTCAGTGTACTTTCAATTTGTTTAGAAACTTTTAATGTCCAAACATATTTGTAATCATGCAAATGTGCAACTAAAGAAAATCTGGATTACTTTAAACAAAACAAAGTTAGTGCATATTAGCAACACACATGAACCAGACCGAACTCAGAACACAGCTCTACGTATGTTCCAAGTATGTGTAACACAGTACAGATCAGAGCGGTGCAAATACGTGACACGCAATACTCCAAAACATCTGCGGCTTTGAATTTCAGAGCTTGTTTGAAAGTGAAACAGTGAATGGTCAGTGGAGAATTTCTAAAGCGAACATGATAAACTTTGAAAGAGTGATTTGGTCTATCATCCATAGACAATCTATAACATTATTCCCTTTCCCCCTCCCAATCCCCAACCCCACCCTTCAACAAATATCCCTGTGGTCACACTTAAGTATACACACACAAAATATATATATAAAAAAAGAATCACACACATTTAAAACTACACCTCTCTCTCCACTGCCCCTCCACGAGGGCCCTCCAAAACGGCCTAAAAGCTGCCCCATTTTTTATTAAAAGTTGCCTAGACTTCTACATGACATTTCCTCGAATGCCACTACCCTCCCCATCTCTGTGCACCACTCTTGAAATGAGGGCACTCCAGCCAACTTCCATCCCCTAAGAATAATCTGTCTGCCGATCAAAACACTGGCTATATTAATGACCACCACATCACCTAAAATACAGAGTCTGGGGAAACATTAAATTTGAGTGCCTAATATGTCACACATAATACTTTGAAATACACTTTTGTCCATACCGCATGCAAATGCGAGATAATAGGGTGTAATTAAATTTTCTGGAAATTAAATACCCAAACACTTAATGCCCTGTTGGGCCACTGGAAGGTGCCCGGCTGAAAAGCCATTACCGGGCAGTATGCTGTCAGAGCCAAAGCTTTGGGTTTAGACCAATTAACTCCGTATACTGAGAATTTAGAAAAGGAATGAATAGTTCTGTGGAGGCAAAGAGTAGATCTAGTGGGGTTGGAGACAAATAATAAAATATCATCTTCGTAAAGCAATGTAAAGCTTATGAGCCACACCCTCCCATCATCGCCTCTGGAAAATTATCCTCCTTTATAATCGTGGCTGCTAATTGTTCCAGAGCAAGACAGAACAATAATGGAGAAAGAGGGGAACCCTGCCGGATGCCCCTATCCAGAGTAAAATAATCAAAAATGAATACAAAAATTTGTACCGCCTCTACCGGGTGTATATAAAGTAACAATCCATCCAATAAAAGTATTCCCGAACCCATACATTTCCAAAATCTTAAAAATATAATCCCATTCTACCATATCAAACACATTTTCAGCATCATGTGAGATGGCAGCGACCGGAGTCTGATCATTCGCCACTGACCACTTGATATTGGTAAAATGCCAGTTATCAGAAGACCTATGGCCCTGAATAAACCCCATCTGATCTATTTGTTTAAGAGATGTCATAACTTTACTTAATCGGTTGACAATATTTTAAAATCTTGCTGAATCAAGGAAACTGGACGGTAACTCTTACACTTACATGGATCTTTGTCCTTTTCAGACTGATCCGGATTTGTGTCATGCTTGGCAGAAGCTTTCCATTCTTTAATGATTCCGTATAAACTTCTAGCAAAAGTAGAGCCAGTTCTGTAGCATAAGATCTAAAAATTTCAGCAGCAAAGCCATCTAGCCCTGGAGCCTTACCTTTAGACAAGGCCTTAATTGCCTTGCCAAGCTCCTCCAAGTTTATCTCTGAATTAGGGCTGCACGATTGGGACAAAAAGTCATATTGCGATTATTTAGAAAAATATTGTGATTGCGATTTGAACTGCAATTATGATGGTAATGTTTTCCACATGTTCAACTGCAAAAAGGCTACTAGGGTTTTCACACTTTTCAGCCCTTGTAAAAAAAAAAAAACTGATACCTTTTTTCAGTTCACCCATAAACAAATAAATATATAAAAAAGTGAAACAAAGTCTTCTTCATATTCAAATGTTACCATCCACTGTGTACATGTTTTTGTCCATTTTGTGATAGGGTCTCAGCCCACTAATCATCATCATTAGTTTTTGAAACACAGTCAGCTTGAATATTAGGGATGCTCCAATCAGGATTTTAACATCCGATACAGATTTCCAATTTTCTTTTCATCTCATCAATCAATGCTGATCATTTAACTTTTTATCAGCAGCTCTGACAAAACTGGTTATATGTAAACTTTCTGCTCAATGTCACTATTAACTAAATTTCCCTGTTGGTAAAACCATAGCTGTTGCCTAGTTTTTGCTGTCAAAACTAATGTTGGTTAATTTAATAATTCAATAAACACAAAATATAATTGTAAAATATAAATTTTACTCTTTATTCTAGGCCTTAAAAACTAGTAGGCTTAAACAAACTATTCTTTACTGTATATAAGATAGTCCTAAAGAATGAGGCTTAATGTCAAACTGAAGTTGAACTGATAACCCATTGGTGTAATTACATTTAAAGTGAAAATTTTGGTTAGTTTGTCACCATTTCATTTAATTATTTGTATTCATTATTTTATTATATTTAATTTAGCAATGCATTATAGTATAGTAACTAAGTATTTGATATAGATTTATTATATGTACGTTCCTTCCTTTTCATTTTGTTGGATGTTGGTAATATTAGTTCCGCTTTCACTTGTTTCTGCGGGGAGTGTTATAAGGGCGACACGCTCTCTCGTGAGGTAAACAAATTACTGGAGAATGGAGAAATAGAAGTTTCTGTACTTTGCAGGTGTTACTGTTAATGCTGTTTGCTCAGCAATAATTTAATAAAGATGTTTGAATTATACCCCATCTTGTATTCCGTGTTATTATTATGATACCTGTGCCTTGCGGAGACTGAGATGCTGCTACTGCAGATAATAATAAAAAACGCTTCACGCAGGACGTGCCAGTTTAGTGTAAGTAAAGCGTTTAGCGCACGTAAGCAAATGGAACCGAACTGTTACTCTAAACATGAGAGGGAGTTGTAAAGCACAGAACTGCTCTGAAAACACAGTAACAATCCTGTAACTTAATATAGACATGACAGAGCAGTGCAAATAAACTTTGAAGTGAGCAGAATATTTATTTAATTAAATCGCAGCCCTTTGCAATTTAATCGCACAAGGTCACATCGCGGTTTCAATTTTATTTCGATTAATTGTGCAACCCTACTCTGAATCAAGAGAATTTTTTTGCTCAGCCGACAGTTTAGGAATATCTGATGGTTCCATAAAAGTTTCTAATATCCTCTTCAGTAGATGAAGATGTGGAACTATAAAGATCAAGATAGAATTCTTTAAAAGCATTATTAATATCAGTGGCAGAGGTTAAGGTTAAGGTTGGTAGGTTATTTCACAACCAGCAGATTTTACTGAAGGAATGGTAAAAAAAGACTCTCTGTTTTATATATCTAGCCAGAAACTTCCCTGCTTTGTGCCCTGGCTCAAATATGACTGTGTTGCCCTGAATAGCCAAACCTCCACCTTCTGCTACAAAATAGTATTATATCTGTATTTCAATGGGGTCAATTCTCTGAGGCCATTATACAACATTGGTGCTTCAGCTCTGCCTCTGCACTTTAAGATTTCCTTCCAATTACATGAGTTCTTGTGCTTTGGATTTTTTGGTGAATGCGGCATACTATGTGATCTATATGATATGAAGAACTGCCTTAAGTGACTCCCAAGCTATATCCACAGAAGATACTTAGGACCAGTTGGTCTCCATATAGACACTGATTTCAGCCTTTAGCATTTGTTTGAATTCAGGATTTTGCAAAAGGATACATTAAATCGCCTATGAAATCTATATGATTTCCTTTTCTTCATATGTGGCAACACCACTAAACACACAAGGGTGTGATCTGAAACTAAAATGTTTCCAATTGAGCAATCAATGACAGATGATATATTCTAGAGTATTGTAAATCTTATGGGCTGATGGAAAAAATGTATAGTCCCTACCAGATGGGTTCAAAAGTTTCCAAATATCTGTAAGACTAAGATTTTTACACATCCTGTGAAGCGTCAATATTGCTCTAGGTGCTTGCACACTTTTGCTTCACTATGATCAAGGACTGAGTCCATCAAAGGATTAAAGTCTCCTCCCTATATTTTATCATGAGGGGTGCCAGTGGCTTGCAACATCCCTTTAAGCTTTAAGCTTTAAGCTCTGATCATCAACGTTAGGTGCATAAATATTAGCTAAAATAAGACTTTGTCCCTGAATTTCAGCTAAAACTATAATGACTCTTCCTAATTTACCTTTACTCTGTTTTAGATATTTTAATTGTAGACTCCCCTGCTGTTACTCGAGCTAGCACTATAAAACATAGGCCTATCTTTCAAACATTTTCAGCTTCCTGAGGAGAAAGATGCATTTTTTGCGAATCCAAGATGGCAGCACTGTGTTTGTCTTGTCTGATCTGCTGATCTACAGTCTTCTTTTGTTTTGTTTAGATGTTGAGAGTTTCTATTCCAAGAAAGCGTTTAAAATTACCATGCCTCTTTCTTGAATTGAGTCCGGACTAAGTCAGATCTCTTGAAACGGATTTTGAGCCATCTACAATCTGCTTCGGGCCGAAGCGTGCTTACCTGTCGGACTTTGCTCTACCCCGGGTCGTCATCCATCTCGCTTTCGCTTTCGCTTTGGGAAGCGTTTGCGGTAAACTACGGCAAATCGGATAGTTGGCTGTTGCGCTATAAGCGTGCTTACTTGTTGCATGGTTACGGTTTTGACATCTTATCGTCACGTTGTTGCTTTGGAAAGCATCGGCGTTGAACAACAGCGCGGAAAGGAACGGCAGCTACCTGAAGAACCCCCGATTTCATAGATCATCTTGGTGGTGGGGATTATAGCAGTCAAGGTCGGTGATGTTTCTTGCCTAATTTAAACTCTACAGTTGCTGATTGCCCGTAAATAAGAAGACTCATATCCTCCACAATATCGCTCTGCCCTTTGCCCTTTTGTCGGGGTTGTGGAGCTGCTCGAGTGAGCTTAATTTTGCCTTGGATTTAGTCTGAATGTTTCTGATTTCAAACGCTGATAATATGAAGATGTTGCTTTTCTGTATGGTAATCTTCATGCTTGGACTATGGGACACACAAACAAAAACGGAAGAAAAAGCGATGGATCTGTCGCGTTTCCATATGTTTCTTCCCTCTAAATGTACGGACACTATTTTTATATTCAGGGCTGTTATTAATTCCACGCAAATGGACATAAGGACAAAGAACTTACTTTTCTTTGCTTTCATCCCTATGATTTCTGTATCAGACTCTCGAAATGATCAATGTAGTATTACATCTAAAAATGTAAGGCAGCGATATTTGATAATGTTGCTGCTTTTGCTGGCCGGTATAAACCCAAATCCTGGTCCAGCGGGATTAGTTTCAACCCCTCTAGATTTTTCAAATAGATCAGGCCTTAAAATGGTACATCTAAATGTTCGTAGTCTGTTGCCAAAACTAGATCAATTACATATATGGGCTAAGACGACTAAAGCAGATGTTTTGGTTATCTCTGAGACGTGGCTTAAAAAATCTATTTCAAACCATGACATTGCATTAGAAGGGTATAATGTGTTTCGAGTTGATCGTAAAAGTAAAGGGGGTGGAGTTGCAATGTACATTAAATCGAACTATCATGCAACTGTTCTTAAATCAGTCTCTTTCCCTAAACAGTTTGAATTACTGGCCATCGACCTGGAATATGGAAAGGATTGTCATTTATGTATAGTAGGTTGTTATAGACCACCAGCAGCTATCAGTGATGCTCTCACCTCACTGTCAGCTGTCCTAAACGACATACTTTCTAAAGATCTTGTATTATTGGGTGATTTGAATTGGAATTGGCTGACTTCAAATTCAGATCAGTTTAAAGCATATTGTGATTCTGTGAACCTCACTCAACTCATTGAATCAACAACACGGCCGAATTATAAGAACCCAAGTAAGTCTACTTTAATAGATCTTATACTAACAAATAAACCCCATAAATACATCTATATAGGGGTCTTTCCTGATGATGTCAGTGATCATTGCACTATAGCGGTTATAAGAAATTGTAAAATTCCCAAAGTCAAATCTAGAATTATT
This sequence comes from Moxostoma hubbsi, assembly GCA_032164185.1. NCBI lineage: Eukaryota > Metazoa > Chordata > Actinopteri > Cypriniformes > Catostomidae > Moxostoma > Moxostoma hubbsi. The sequence goes on along the minus strand of JAVLUX010000018.1, from coordinate 12,839,830 downwards.
ACTAAAAGAAACTTTAAATTGTTTGATATTCAGGGGTTTTTACATGAATTGTTTACATCTGACTGGGACAGATTGTTTTTAATACCTGATGTGTCCATTGCATGGCAGTATTTTCACACCTTGTTCTTGAAGATTGTGAATAGGCATGCACCAGTTAGGACTTACAGAGTAAAAGGCCGCGATAACCCATGGTTTTCAAATGAATTATCTGAACTCATGCATGAAAGAAATTTGGCTTGGGCCACTGCGAGGAAGTCAGATACAGAAAGAGACTGGGTAGCGTTTAGAGTATTGAGAAATAAATGCACAGCTCTTATACGCAGATCTAAATCTGAATATTATTTAAAAGAAACTTCACAAAATTTGAATAATCCTACAAAATTTTGGAAAACCATCAAATCACTGTCTCCCTCCACATTGTCTAATGATTTTCCTGACCAAATTTTGGCAGATGATATTCTCATTAATGATAATATGGTTATGGTAAATATTTTTAATAAGCACTTTATTTCTTCAAGTTCTATTTTTAAAGAAACTCCGGTGAGTGTTACACCAAATCCATCTCTTCTGAGAGAAGATAGTCCGATTTTTAATTTTTCTCCAATCTCAAGAAGAGAGGTCTTAAAAGGTTTAAAAAATCTAGACACTAATAAGTCTGCAGGGCCTGATGAAATTGAGCCATATTTTTTAAGATTGGCTGCTGAGATCATTGCTGGCCCATTAGCCTATATTTTTAATTTATCATTAGAGCAGAATATTGTTCCTGACGTTTGGAAATCTGCTTTGGTTGTACCCCTGCTGAAAGGCGGTGATCCAACCATTCTAAATAATTACAGACCGATTTCGAAGCTATCAGCTGTGGCTAAAATTTTAGAATCTATTGTTAGTGAACAGCTAAAGAAATTTTTAACTAACAATAGTATTTTATCTAGGTTTCAGTCCGGTTTTACAAAAAATCATAGTACAGTAACTGCTACTATGAAAGTCTTAAATGACATTACTTGTGCCCTAGATACTGGAAGATCATGTGCTGCAATGTTTATTGATTTGACTAAAGCTTTTGATACGGTCATTCATGGTATCCTTTTGTCGCGTTTACATTGTATCGGTCTCTCTGAAACCGCATTAGGCTGGGTCAGGAATTATTTAAAGGATAGGTGTCAAAGAGTGCAGATTAAGGGGTCTTTTTCTGATAAGCTCACCATTGAATCTGGTGTGCCTCAGGGGTCCATTTTGGGTCCCCTGTTGTTTACATTATATATTAACAACCTTGGTGATAATTTATCAGATACAAGTATCCATTTATATGCCGATGATACCATTTTATATTGTTTTGCATCTTCTATTGAAAATTGCATTTTAAAGTTGCAGGAAGCATTTGAATTAGTTCAGCGTAACCTATCTTCTTTAAAATTAGTTCTAAATGATAAGAAAACAAAATATATGGTCTTTTCTAGGAAACAAAAGACTGATTCTTCTCCACCACCTATTTATACTTTGCAGGGTAACTCTATAGAATTGGTCTCCTCTTACAAATACCTAGGGTTTGTGTTGGAAGAGGACTTATCATTTAAGTTACATGTTAAACAATTGTTGTCTAAGTTAAGGTTACAGCTGGGCTTTTATTTTCGGAACAGTGCATGTTTCTCACAGTCAGCCAGGAGAAAGTTGGTGGAATCTACCTTTTTACCTATCTTAGACTATGGAGATGTTTTTTACAGAAATACCACTAAAGCTCTCTTAAAATCAGTGGATTCTGTTTATCACTCTGCTCTAAGATTTATAACTTGCACAAAATATCACACTCACCACTGTGCACTGTATGAAATGGTAGGTTGGCCTTCACTTCACATAAGAAGGTACAAACACTGGCTCATACTTGTATACAAGGTATTAGTCGGCCAGCTTCCTCAATATATCAATAGCTTATTAACTTTTAATAGTCAAGGGTATAATCTACGTTCAAGTAGATATATTCTGTTAAATGTTCCTTTAATGAAGACAGAGTTTGGGAAAACTGCTTTTATTTATAGTGCATCAGCTGCTTGGAATGAGATCCAAAGTTCATTGAAACTTGATGAACTTATTTCAGTATATGAGTTCAAGTTACATTTAAACAAATTACTCAAATCTGTCTGCACTTGCTCTTAACGTTTAATCTTGTTTTATTTTTATATATGTGTGTGTTGTGAAATCTGTTTCATGTAGTTATGTATATTGTGTGCTGCTATTTTGGCCAGGGCTCACTTGTAAATGAGATATTTATCTCAATGTGTTTATTTCCCTGGTTAAATAAAGGTTTAATAAAAAAAAAAAAAAAAAAATTTGTTGAAGAAACACTATATCATAGTTGTTACGCTAATGTAGGATTATCCACGAACAATGCCATCAAAGAACACAACAACACATTCCACAGATCAGAGAGATTCCCCACCAAGCCATTAGAGAGCCATGAAAACTCATCCATGACACATAAATTGCTGAAGGAGACCATCTCACCCATGCCTGTTTAATCTAAAATTAGGGTTTGTTATGACAGAGCTGACCAATAAAGAAGATCCTTCTTTGTTCCACAAACTTAAACCCTCGGTAAGACCAAATGGCCAACTAACACCTTGTGACAATGCATAAATTCACAGCCATATCAGAAAACAGAGACTCGTGAAGACAGTCCCAAGGCCCAAAATCAACATTGACCTAAAACAGGGACATCTGTTTCTCCCCCTCGGCACATTCCTAGGACATTCTCTCTTAGCTCAGCAGAGACCGCAAGGACCCACAGAATATACACCATATCTAGCCTTGCTAGATAATTCTGAAAATGACTCCCTTTTATAACTGACAAATTAATGATTATAGCCTGATGTGCCTTTTTAAAATATGTGTAGTGATTTGTAATCACTTCTAACTAATAAATTGATGATTCTAATCTTTAATCTTGTATGGTAACTTCAAGGTTCAAATGGATATTATACCTCGACAATCAGTTTTCTCATAACATGTAATGGATTATCCATGTTGAAAAACTAATGAATTAACCAGTATGATTTGTAACCAGGGATTTTCAAGTTTTGTTACTTACATGTATAATATTCATGAAAGAATGTCATATTTAGTATGTAAATGCTTGCTTGTTTACGTAGAGAATGTTGATGACAACGAATGTTATGTCTCTTGTACCGTTTTCAAGATATAAACGTTCATGATTAAACCTGCACTATTTTTGAGTGGGTGTTTGTAAGAATCCTCCACATAGGATCATAAATCAACTTTTCAAAAGGACAGCCCATTTGACAACGTGACTCTGGAAAGTCACTTCTGTTTGGCTCAGGACACCTTTGGGGTGTGGCCAATTTCAATTAAAAAATGTCCTACCCAAGGAAGAATGGACTCTTCTCCCTCTTCTCTTGATCTTCCTCCTCTACTGAACTTCGCTCTTGCAATGCTCTTTTTCGAAGCGTCTCTTGCTGCTTCCAGATCCTCCGTGCTATGTAGAGTCCATTGAAAACTCAGGACACCAAAAGTCATGGACACCCACATTGTGATTCTAGCCAATTGTGAATAAGCTGTCTGTGAATAAGCTCGTCATTCAGAGCTGTTCATGCAGCTGTTTTCATGCACCTTTCACTGCCCGCAACTGACCTCCTCGCTCATTCGCTCTCACAACCCTCGATGGCGGGGTGGCCCATGGGGACTCGGAGGTCCCCCAGGTGGACAGTGCTGTTGCGATCCTCCTGTGACCCGAGAAAGCTGCCACCTGGTGGGATCACCCATTGCTCCTCTCCAAGGCCTGTAGGATGACGTCGTCACTGACCGCCAAAGCCTACAGCACCACTGGACAGGCCGCCACCACCCTGCATGCCACGGCCCTCCTGCAGGTTCACCAGGCCAAGGCACTCAAAGATCTGTACTTGGGTAGTCCGGACCCCAATGTGTTGCAGGAACTGCGCTCTGCGAATGACCTCGCCCTCCGGGCCATGAAGGTCACAGCGCAGATACTCGGGCAGGCGATGGCCACCCTCATGGTCCAGGAACATTACTTATGGCTGAACCTGGTTGATATGCGGGAGGTAGACAAAGCTTGCTTTCTCAACGCTCCTGTCTTCCAGCTCGGTCTATTCGGTGACACCGTTGACGACTTCACCCAACAGTTCTCACGGTGAAGAAACAGACGGAGGCCATTTCCCACATCATGCCCCGCCATCGTTCCAGCGCGAGCCGTGCTCCATCTGCTCGCCGAGGGCGTCCTCCTGCAGCTTCCAAACGCCAGGCAGCTCCACCTCAACCTGGGCCCAGCTCTCAGCCCCAGCGTCGAGCACCCGCAGGAAGCGCACGCCCCCCCGTCTCCCGAACATTCTCGAGGACCCGGAAGGTTTCCAAGCGTTCCTGAGATGGACGGCCCAGGGAACGAGATGTTTTCTCCAGAGATGGTAAGCAGACCACTCCGTCGCCCAGTGAAGGGCTGGAAGGACAATCCTTATTTGAAATTATTTCCTTTGCCACACCCCCTTCAGGCTGCGGTACCCACATTCTCAGCCACACTCCAGCAGTCCCGGCACCCAGGATGTGGACACACACATCGCTTTGCCCCCCAACCCCTCCCCCCTCCGTCTAGGTTACTGTTGTAAGCTCCGTTCCCTGATGGAGGGAACGAGGTCCCCCTGGCCACGACGCTGAACCGAGCCACTGCAATGGCCGAACCTTATTCTCGGCTCCTCAGTGCAAAACCTGAATGAACAGATGCATGCTTCACTCCCTTTATACTCGTATGTCCAGGGGAGGGACATGCAAATTCTCTCTGCCAAATTCTCATTGGTCTTTTCTCAAGTTCCGAGGTAACCGAGGCCTTCAAGAAAGTCCCAGTGGTGTTACTTATGTGACTCAAGACTTTATTTTAAAGTGAGTTGTCATGATTTCTTACATATTGCAAATTTACAATTCATGTCTTTAGGAGTTTAACTTTTTGAATGAGGAAAAAAGTACTGAGTGCACCTTTAAATACATTTATGTATTGCATTTGCAAATACAGTGTGCAGCTGTATAAATGCAGTGATATATTGAAATGTACTAAAAAAGTAAGAGCTACAGAGCTGTAAAAAACAAACATAAAAAAAAAAATTTAATTACTGTTGAAACTGCTGGCAGTAACATACTGTACAAAGCTGGTGCCAGAACTGTACTCTAATTACTTTGAAAAACAGTAGCTGCCAGTATTTGATGAATACAGTAAAGAACTGCATTTGAGCTTTACATTAAGGCTGCTGTATATTTGTAGTAAATTGCTGGTGAAACTGCTGCCAGTATTTGTAAATATAATTTTTATTTTTTTTACAGTGCAGTGAAACATGCACTTCTCTGCTGTGACCAATTCAACCATTATTTAATGTGTAATGCAAAAGATCAGGTTCAAAATAAAATGTCATTTTGCGTCACGTGTGTAGTGTGTTCTCTACTTGTTGAGTACATGTGGAGGGGTAGTGAGTGTGGGGTTATTCCAGCCTCTGTGCACCTCTCATTTCTCTTTGCCTTCATGTTAATGGAATCAGTGGAGAAAAGCAATTGTCTTTAAGGAACGACTGAATGAAATGCACTGTAAATGCCAGCGGATGATAGATCGGAGAGATTGGACAGCGAGAAAGAGAAGGAGATGTGGAAAGCGAGGCAGGGGGCGGACACAATAAATGGTGTTTCTGCTTTAATTTCTAGCTGTGCTGTATCCTCCCATTTCCCCTCTAACCATGCTACAACCAGACATTAACGGCAGCTTTACAGCCCTGCAGTAGACGTGATAGAATAATGTGGGTGTATGTGAGCTGGTGGAGGCTTATTCTGCAGTACATTTCCTTTAATTAAAAAGCACCATGAACAGACCAAGAGGAGGAAGGGGAAACCTCAGGACATTCTCCTGCCATTTAAAGCCATCTACAAAGTATTTTATTCCTCCACAATGACATGTACCCATGCTTTTATGACACGACAGTAAAGAGAAGCTCCAGAGATGGGAGACCGAGGGTCCTATATTTACTAGCGGGTGAATTATTACAGGTGCACGGTCACAGATCAGACCTAGCCCCAGATGTCCCTACTGTGCAATGAACTGTTGTGGTAGTATGATATTGTTTTGTATCTGGACATTTCAGTTGTTATTTTATTTATTTACTTATTTTAGAGATGGTGATATAAAGTGGTTGAATGGCACATAATCTGTGCTGTAGAGAACAGATGCTTTATGTATTATTATTTATTTAAAAGGATAGTTCACTCAAAAATGACATTTCTGTCATCATTTACTCACCCTCATGTTGTTCCGAACTAAGGATTGTAGCGGGGGGGGGGGGGGGGGGGGGACTTGAGGACGGAAATCCAGTTTGCAATAAATGTGAATGCAAAGTTGCTGCCATCGATCATAAAATGCGGCATCAAAATCATTTTCCACATCCCGGCTCACAGCTACATCTGCGGTGTCTGTCCATTCGGTAACCTCTTACAAAAACACACACACACACACACACACACACTGACCCTGATCTGACCCCATAGAAAAACACACACATGAGTGGGTCTGACATAAGCGAGTGTGTGTGAGTGAGATAAAGGTACAGAGAGGAGCAGTCTGACAGCGCTGTGGCGCACCTACAGTATATGTTAATTGTTAATAATCATTGGACATTATTTTAAATGCTCACACAGCTGATGTTTACAAGTTATTTTAGTCAAATTTTTGCATGTATTTTAGTAATTATAGCATTTTTAGATTTTTGTACAAAATCTCGACATGCTTACATTTCTTCATCAAAACATGAACTGAAAAGAAATCAAGAAATACGTGCTGCTATGATAATCTGATTTTTAGGAAGATTGTAGCAAAAATGTCCTGCACTTTTTTCTCTCCCACTTCTGTTGTTAAATGTTTGATTTATTTCTTTCTAAAGAGAGAATTGTTTCCTCCTAATTTCTTTTGTTTAAACAGGAGATGTACAGCTTTCTTATTTATTTTATTTATTTTCAAAAGGGAGAACTTTTTTTACACAAACTTCCATGAAAATAACTGGTTTCAAGTTTCAATTATAATAAAGCATTTGTTCAAACAAACAAACAAATTTTTTTTTAATTCCTTTAAAGGTCATTGTAACTGATAATAATAATAATTGTGTAATACCGTGATACCGTGAAACCATGATATTTTCTGAGACGGTTATTGTACCTTGAAAATCTCATACCGTTGCAACCCTATTCAGTCACCATTCACTTTCATTGTTTTGTTTTGTTTGTTTTGTTTTTTCCCCATATAGTGAAAGTGAATGGTGACTGAGTCAAAACATTCTGCCAAACATTACATTTTTTTGTTCCTCCAAAAGAAAGAAAGAAAGAAAGCCAAATTGTGTTTGGAACGACATCGAAGTGAGTAAATGATGACAGAATTGTAATTTTTATGAACTAAGCCTTTATACAATATGCTGGCTGTTTTGTTTGCTTCATCCTTCTGACAGTTAATCTTATCATATGAAAATGTTTTTGTACAGACATATTTTTCTTAATCACCATGTTCTAGAGTCCAACCACTTGTTTCAGTGTGGCTAAATTATACGGTTTTAAATGATTTACTTACATTATTGTGTATTAATTATGATGTGCCTTTTTGTAACACAAAATAAAAAATCATAACAGATGCTAAAATTTGTTTAATGGATTATTAACTTGATTTGCTCATTATTCATGTCTTAATATGTTTTAACCGAAGCTGACACGCACTAATGAATATGCTTGATTGTTCTTGTGGTGTCTTTTTTGTTGTTAATGTTCCTAATGTCCTTAATGTTTTGTCTGTTCATTTATTTCTGTGTCCAACTTAGGGAAAATTACATATTTTTGAATGGATTGGAGGCATTTCTTACAAGGGCATTCAAGAAACATAATTGCATTCAAAAACAGGTAGACGCAGAACATAATGCAGGGGTCTTGAGATGTGTTGTTAAACATTAGACATCTTAAAAATGCAGTTCTCATGGTGGGACTCTCAAAAAATAGCAAGAGATGCTACGGAATTGCCAGAGATGTTCGTCTGGATTTGTAAGGCTAGAAGAATGGTGCTTTAAAGGGGATATATTTAAAGAAACAACTTCAGGTAGATTTACAGAGCAACCTATCTAACAACTAAAGCACAGCACTAAAACTAGTAAACTAAACAACTAAATTAAATAAATACATAATATAAGTAACATTTTATATAAACTAGTCAATAGTCATTAAGACCATTGTGAGCCACAACTACTTCACACAGGATCATTTTTACACAACTTACACAACTACTGTACATGGAAGAAAATGAAACTACAATGGCCCCAAAATTTCAGCAACTTCTGAAAAGTGAATGACTTTGATATTTGTGGTCCCAAGGCTGGATATATTCATAAGGGCCTCAAAATCCTCTCTTTAATATGATTTTTCCCCCTCAGTTTCTATTCTTATTTTTCTGAAACTTTTGGCTACATTCATTTGACAGTTTGCCTGCAGACTGGTGTTTGATTGGTAATGAGAAAGGACTTTGATTAGGGGTGTATCAGTATGAGTTTGTGCTTTAGCTGAGGAGAGTCTGACACTCTGAACAGGCTGCTGGACAGAGTTGTCAATCAATATTAGTCAAATATATCTGTCTACATGTTATTCCAGACAAGTCACTGTCATTATTTATCCTGAGTAATTGTTTGGACCTTTGACCTTATGACAATATCTGTAATTTAATTCCCTGCACTTCATAAGGTTGCCAGAAATCAGTGCCAGGTCAGATTCGGATTCAAGATGTCAGCAGATCCTCCACTGTTATCAGTGATTGAACTTAAAGGGACCATATTCTACACATATAGCATTTATATATTTCCTTGAAGTCTACTTATAATGTTAGTTAAGGTTTTTTGTACCAAAACGTCTACTAATTTTAATTCCTAATGATTTTCCAACTTCTCACTGACTCGTAGAATGAGGTTCTTTATGTAAATGACCTCTGTTTTGAATGGCTAGCCTACTTGAGGACAAGGCAAGTTGCTGAATGTGGAATGGACCCTTTTTGTCAGAATGGACCCGGATTTGAAATGCAGAAGTAAATGATATTGGGGTAAACGTGTATAGCAGTTAATTGAGACCACTGCAAATATAATTTTTGTTTGGCCATTTGCTTCAAAAGCAAAAGAAAAAATACCATATTACAGTCCGTTTCCACTAGTGTGGAACAAATGCTCAACGCCACTCACCATGTCAGAGAGCTGCCGCTTTGGGGCATGTTACAGCAAAAATGGCTGTGTTTGCAATGACATACTTCCCATACTACATTTGCTGCTTCTGCTACATCGTTCTATGGCAGAAATATTAAGAGCAGTATGTAGTGTGCCATTTCGAACTCAGCCCAGTCAATATAATTGTCATACAGGTATATATTCATGATTACAGTCAGAAAGATGTAAACTTTATTTCTGAATGTCTTAAGTATAAAAATTGGGTAAATATTTTTTTTATCCAGCCAGAGTATTGCCACAATAAATGCGTGCAATAATCATTTGGAGTCTGTTTGTTATTATAGCAATGATTCCAGTAGAAACTTCAGCAGTATCTTCATGTTGAAGTGCTTATGACTGGGATTTCAGCTCAAAGTTATTGGCTGGTGCGCCTCATTTTTCTTTGCTCATTTGCATTAAGCCGAGGAATTTTTAAACGCCCTCAACACTTTCTCTACACCATTGTCAGTCCCACAATCCTAGATAGCTTGGCACTCGACTTCCATAGAAATTCATTGAAAACACTTGCTTAACTTTGCTCAAAACAAGCCAGTGGAAACATATGGTTATACTTTTTCAGATTTTTAAAAGAAGAAACAAATAGAGAGCCGTGGATTACAACAGTAAGAAGAGAGAAAGATGCCAAATTTTCTGTCACTCCCTCATCAGCTGTAATAGAAACCTCATCATAGCAGTTGTAACTTGTTTTGTTTTTTATAACTTATTAAAGGGTTATATAATACAAAGTATATTGTAATAAATTTACACTAAATAATAAAAAATTGCAGATATAAATAAGTAGGGTCCATAGGCATTTATAAACATGGACATGGAATGTAAATGTCACATCATACCTGCTAATGACCCAGTTTTGCAGTTTAGTTTTTATAAACAATGTGGCTATTTGCACTAGGTGTTAATATCACCTGCCACATAATGCAGCTATTTTCACTCTAATAGACTGGTGGAAAATCAAAAGTTGAAGACAAACTGTGCCACTAGTGTGTGGAAAGGCTTTTTTTTGTGCTGACGACCCGGGTTCTAATCAATATTTTGACTCACTTTTTCCCATCCTGTTTTCTGTCTCCACTCTTAACATTTCCTTTATTACTACTCATAATAATAAATAAAAATGAATACAAAAGATTATTTCTGTGCAATGATTTTGTCACAGGGAATGTCAGGTGTTGAGAGAAAGGTTTGATCAGGGTAAAATTAACCATGGTTTTATTATAGTAATATTGTAGTAACCATGTTTTATGGTGGAAGCCATAGTTTTAATGCAATTAACCATGGTGTTACTATAGTAATATGGTGTTAATATAGTAACCATGATACTTTTTTTGGTTACTATGATTTTGCTACAAAATACCATGGTGATACTATGGTCAATGTAGTAAAAATATGGTAAATATTTTGCAAACGATGGTTAGGTTTAGGGGTAGAGGTTGGTGCAGGGTGTCTGTGGGACTAAATAAACACAATAAACATGCTACAATGTTGCCCCTATACTGTATGCTAGTAAGTCATTAGGGGTGCAGATATAGCATCTAACACTATTTGCATTTAGTGCAAAGAAGATTCATTTTGTTACTATTTGGATTTAGTGTAATTAGCCACTGCCTTTTTATAAATTAATAATTAATAATAATTAGTTACATTTATATAGCGCTTTATCAGTAACCTCAAAGCGCTTTACAAGGAAGGGGGGAATCTCCTCAACCACCACCAATGTGCAGCATCCACTTGGATGATGCGACGGCAGCCATATTGCGCCAGTACGCCCACCACACACCAGCTTACTGGTGGAGAGGAGACAGAGTGATGAAGCCAATCAGTATACAGGGATGATTAGGAGGCCATGATGGACAGAGGCCAAGGGGCAAATTTGTCCAGGACACCGGGGTTACACCCCTACTCTTTTTCGAAGGACATCCTGGGATTTTTAATGACCACAGAGAGTCAGGGCCTCGGTTTAACGTCTCATCCGAAAGATAAATACTCTGGTCCTAGGAAAGACTAAGAAAAATATAGTTTTTATGTATGTTACATCAGCTAACAGTGATGTAACTTTAAAGCTAAAACTGGCATTTTGGTAATATGTTATCTGTGACAAGTGCATCTTACTTTAAGCTGAAGTATATAACTTCTGTGCCATTAGCATTACCAAATGGATTTGCCACTTGGCCACTTGAAGAGGATCACTTTACTGGAAACAAAATAAGACGGGTGTGGCAGGGAGTGTAAAATATTACAAACTTCAAGGGCAGCCACTTTAACATCTGAGCGGTCTCCCATCCACCAGAGGCAGCCCTCATCTGAATACTAAACTCTGTCACTTCCTGTTTCCTGCCACATAATTTACTACCATGTCACTTCCTGTTTATCATGTATATAAGCCATGCACACTCACTTAACACTACAAAGTATTGCCAGTTTACCTGCCTTACCATAACCTTTTGTTATCTTGTTCTGCTTCATGTTATGATCTTCTGCCTGTTTATTGGATTTAGGTTCTTGCATTACCCCTTTTGTATTGTTTGCCTTATTGGATTGATTACCTGTTGCCAACCTCTGCTTGTATTACCTACTATATTTGTGATTGCTGATTTGGATATGTTCATTAAACTCTTCTGCAAAATGGATTCTAACCCAACCTCCGGTCTGAGTTCGTTACAGCCACCACTGGATATAAAACCAGCATATCACTGGCAGAGGAGCTAAATTGTTTCTTTGCACGTTTTGATGCAAAGTCTCCACTCCAACATTCATCTCCTCCTGATACAGGAACCCAGAAACTGTCTGTACATGAACACAAGGTGAGACAGGTGTTCAAATCAGTGAATCCGAATAAGGCTGCAGGCCCTGATGGAGTGCTTGGAAAGATACTCAGGGCTTGTGCCTATGAACTTGCCGCTGTCTTTACAAACATTTTCAATCTGTCCCTGTCACAAGCCATCGTCCACACTTTAAAGAAGCCATTATCATCCCGGCCCCGAAGAAACCTGCTGTAGACCGTTTAAATTACTACAGACCCATTGCTCTTACTTCTATTATCACAAAGTGTCTAGAGAGACTAGTATTGAGGCATATTAAAGCTAGCATCCCTCCAACTTTTGACCCCCATCATTTTGCTTGCAGGGCCAACAGGTCAACAGAGGATGCCATTACCACAGCCCTCCTCAAGGCTCTGGAGCACTTGGAATACAGCGGCACATACGTCCGGATGCTCTTCATTGATTATAGTTCTGCTTTACTTACTATCATACCGGACATACTCATCAGGAAACTCCTCCACCTGGGGTTCTCCAATCACCTCTGCACCTGGATTATGGATTTTCTCACTAACCACCCTCAGTCTGTTAGGCTCTGTCTCCACCTTTCCTCCTCCCTCACTCTTAGCACCGGTTCCACCAGTCCACTAATGTACTGTCTCTGTACATATGACTGTATCTCCACATACTCCTCCAATCACATTATAAAATTCATGTAGATGACACTACAGTGATTGGACTCATTTGACTTGTGGTGCTCTGAAAACATGTCGCTAAACACAAAGAAAACTAAAGACCTCATCTTGGACTTTAGGAAGTGCAGAACTGACCCCCCTCCCATATTTATATATGTAGACTTTGTGGAAAGAGTTCACAGTTTTAAATTCCTGGGAATCCATTTATCTGACAGTCTCCTGGTCCTCAAATATGACAGCTGCTGTTAAAAAGGCACAGCAGCACCTGCACATCCTGCGAGTCCTAAAGAAAAAACATTTGTGCACAAAGCTATTGGTGGCCTTCTACCACTCTGCACACAGTGTGGTATTGGGGCTGCTCAGAAGCTGACAAAAAAGCTCTACAGAGGGTCATAAACACAGCACAGAACATCATTGTTTGCCCTCTCTCCTTACTACAGGGCATTGCAAACACCCGTTACCTATCTCTTCTCACCCTGGCCACCATCAGTTTGCCCTCCTGCCCTCAAGAAGGTGACACAGGGCAATTAAAATGCACACTGCCAGATTCTTGAACAGTTTCTATCCAAAAGCCATCCAGTCCCTAAACTAAGGGCTATCTAGCACTATTTATATATGACACTCACTGTGGACTGTGCAATAACTGTTTGAAACCTTTAACTTGCACTTTCTTGTTTTACCTGCAGCTTTTAGATTTATGAATGAAATGTGATTTTGTGGTTTACGTGTGTGTGTGTGTGTGTGTGTGTATGTATTGTAGCACTACTGAGCAGTTTCTGAAATGCTGTTGTATTTCGATGCAATGACAATAAAGGATTCTATATCTATATATATTCTATAAAAAATTACTTCTAAAAAACATGTTTTGAAACAGGTTCCTTGGTTCAACCTTCAAAAGGCTTGCTTATAATTGTCACTCTATATTAAGTTGTAATGAGCAAAACTATTTAACAAAAAATTAGACAATTCACCTTTAAAGATTGACTTGTCAAATGACAATTGACACTAAGACAATGAGAATTTAAAACGGGCTAAGACGTGATTTGTAAAGTGAAGGAGGATGTGAAGCAGGGAGAGACCATACGTCTGAGCTTGGCAGTAGTTCTCTCTCTCCTTTTCAGTTTTTTGCTCTTCTGAACACAGTCATCGTCTGCTGTACAGGACATTGGGCACAGAGACTCTCATTACTCAAGTAAGGAGGTCTCCAATAACAAGGGCGGCTAGCGGACAATGTTTAAACGCATTAGCTGTGCAGTAATGCATAATGTATGACATGGTGTTTGCGTGCAGGATGGTCTTCACCTGGCCTGTGGGCCAGAGATTATAGGCAGAGAGATGGGGCGAAGAGATGACATTATAGAGAGGGAGAGTTTCAGTCCATTCATCTCTGTAGCACGACTGCTGATGGGACTCATGCACAAGAGCTTGCTTGCGGCAATGCAGTAAAAATGTGTTGAACACCATCCAGGATCAGTCTGAGGCAAGAGTGCAATGTTTTTATCATTAATGTGGAAATAATTTGTCTTTTTGGTGAGTTACTGCTGTAGGTTCTTATTAGTGCCCTGATTAGTTTAAATTATGCTTTCAGAGTTTTTTTATTCCTTAAAAACAGCTCAGATAAACAACTCCGAGGGAGTATACAATGATTTCAAGCACTAATAGTCTCTCTTTGTATTTAGAAATTTAAGTAGAATTTTTAAAACTCCAGAAACACTTTTATGTTTTCAACTCTCTTATATTTAGCAAAATTGCTGTCTCCTCTCTGACATGAAGGCTGGTATAAACATATCTATGCTGTCTCATGGAACGCCAAGTAATGGCATTAAGTGAAGACAAAATCTAAAAAGACTGAAATGACTCAGATGAAATTCACCAGATGAAAATGGCTATCTGTTCCTGAGTTGATGGATTCTGATGGATTCTGTCTACTTTTAGACATGCATAGAGGAAATATCTAAGAATGGATAGCGTTGTTTATTAACTTATGCTGTCTGCATTGTTTTAGCACCTGATTGACTAAAATAATTATGTAAATCAGGTGATGGCACAAACACTGGCAAAAAAAATCTGTGCTGTGTGCAAAATGTGCATGCCGCTTTAAAGACCAGAGGCACATCTAGAAAGTTTTTGGTAACGTTTATTAAGTACATTATCAAATAGATGACCCATGTGACTTGTGCGTCATATTCTAATTCTTCCAAAGGCATATGAATTTGGTGAGAAACAACCCAAACATTTTTTGTGTCTCTTTAGAAGACTTGGAATATGATGCATGAGTCACGTAGACTATATTTATGATACTTTTGGGACCTTAAGATTTAAAGTGAGTCCATAACAACTGCAATTTTACTGACAAGACAGTTCTGGAATATTCATTAAGACTTTTCCTTTTGTGACCCACATATGAAATAAAGTTTTTGGAACATCATGAATGTGAGTAAATTATGACAGAATTGTATTTTATATTTGTATCTTTACTCAAATTCTTTACTATATATATATATATATATATATATATATATATATATATACACACACACGCTGATGAACTAAAACAATATGACCACTCACATGTGAAGTGAGAAATGTTGATCATTTCTTAACAAGGCCACATGTCAAGGTCTGGGTAGGTTAGATGGTAAGCGAACAATCAGTTCTAATAGTCAACATGTTGAATGCAGAAGAAATGGGCAGGTGTAAAGACCAGAGTGACTTTCACAAGTGTTAATTGTCAAGACCAGATGATTAGGTGAGTGCATATCTGAAACGTCAAGGCTTGTGGGGTGCTCCCGGTCATCAATGGTGAGTATCTAATGACAGTGGTCCGAGGGGAGACAAACTACAAATAGGTGACAGGGTGTTGGGCGCCCATGGTGCGCGAGGGCAACAGAGGCTATCCCATCTGGTCCGAACCAACAGAAGGGCTACTGTGGCACAAGAACCAACAGAAGGTTTACTGTGGCACAAGTTACAGAAAATTGTAATGATGGTTAATGGAGGAATGTGTCACACAGTGCATCGCACCTTGCTGCGTATGGGGCTGCATAGCCGCAGACCGGTCAGATTGCCAATGATGACCCCTGTCTACTGTTGAAAGCACCGACAATGGGCACACAAGTGTCGGAACTAGACCTTGGAGCAGTGGAAGACGGTCACCTGGTCCAATGAGTCCTGTTTTCTTTTACATCACGTGGACGGCCATGTATGTCAAGTCAAGTCAACTCAGGGGTTTGTCGTTTCAACCATATACAGTTAGTACAGTACACAACGAAACAAGACAACATTCCTTCATGACCATGGTGCTAAATAAAACAACATAGGACAAACACAGAACCACATGAGACTACACAGACTAAATAAAATACCTATATAAAGTGCATGTGCAAACGTGTGCAAAAAGTATGGGACAGTACAATAAATGACTAACAATGAACAGGACAATATGCACAGTGAGAGGCAGTGCAGTGCCGACCAGTACACAGTAGTGCAAAAAGATGACAGTTACTAAAAATGCCAAATGTAAAAACATACTATGAGTTAGTGTTCTATGGACATAGCAGTTATTGAGGTAGCAGACAGTTATAAAGTAACAGTAATTAAAGTGCAACTCAGGACATGTATGTGTGTGTCAAACCAGTCTCTGAGTATTGAGGAGTCTGATGGCTTGGTGGAAGAAGCTGTTACACAGTCTGGCCGCGAGGGCCAGAATGCTTCGGTACCTCTTCCCAGACGGCAGGAGGGTGAAGAGTTTGTGTGAGGGGTGTGTGGGGTCGTCCATAATGCTGGTGGCTTTGTGGATGCAGTGTTTTTTGTAAATGTCTTTGATGGAGGGAAGAGAGACCCAAATGAACTTCTCAGCTGTCCTCACTATCCTCTGCAGGGCTTTGCGATCTGAAACGGTGCAAGTCCCAAACCAGGCAGTGATGCAGCTGCTCAGAATGCTCTCAATAGTCCCTCTATAGAATGTAGTGACGATGGGGGGTGGGAGATGTACTTTCCTCAACCATCGAAGAATGTAGAGATGCTGCTGGGCTGGTGTTCAGGGACCAGGCGTGGTTCTCCGCCAGGTGAACTCCAAGGAATTTCCACAGAGGAGCCCTCAATGTTCAGCGGAGAGCATTCACCTTGTGCTCTCCTAAAGTCAACAACCATCTCAACCATTCAGGGACAGGTTGTTGGCTCTACACCAGTCCGTTAGCCGCTGCACCTCCTCTCTGTACGCTGACTCGTCGTTCTTGCTGATGAGACCCACCACGGTCGTGTCATCGGCAAACTTGATGTGATTCGAGCTGTGCATTGCTGCACAGTTGTGTGTCATCAGAGTGAACAGCAGTGGACTGAGCACACAGCCCTGGGGGGCCCCAGTGCTCAGTGTGGTGGTGGTGGAGATGCTCTTCCTGACTGAGGTATTCCAGTCAGGAAGTCCAGGATCCAGTTGCAGAGGGAGGTGTCCAGGCCCAGCAGGTTCAGCTTTCCAATCAGGTGCTGGGGAATTATTGTGTTGAATGCTGAGCTGAAGTTTATGAACAGCATTCGAACATATGAGTCCTTTTTATCTAGGTGGGTGAGGGCCAGATGGAGGGTTGTGGCAATGGCGTCATCTGTTGAACGGTTTGGACGATACGCAAACTGCAGTGGGTCTAGTGAGGGGGGCAGCTGGGTCTTAATGTGCCTCATGATGAGTCTCTCGAAGCACTTCATGGTGATGGGTGTGATTGCGACAGGACGGTAGTCATTGAGGCAGGACACTGAAGACTTCTTTGGCATGGGGACGATGGTGGTGGACTTGAAGCACGTTGGAACGACGGCGCTGCTCAGAGAGATGTTGAAGATGTCAGTAAGAACATCTGCCAGCTGGTCTGTACATCCTCTGAGCACTCTGCCAGGAATGTTGTCTGGTCCAGCAGTCTTCTGTGGGTTGACTCTACGTAGAGTTTTCCTCACATCCACCGTGGTAAGACAAAGCACCTGGTCGTTGGGAGGAGGAGTGGTCTTCCTCGCCACCACATCGTTCTGCATTTCAAACCGAGCGTAGAAGTCGTTCAGCGCATCTGGAAGGGAGGCATCTTTGTCACAGGCAACTGATGTTGTCCTGTAGTTGGTGATGGCCTGGATGCCCTGCCACATGCGCCGCGTGTCACCGCTGTCCTGGAAGTGACTGTGGATTCTCTGGGTGTGTGCGCGCTTTGCCTCTCTGATGGCCCGGGACAGTTTTGCCCTCACTGTTCTTAGGTCTGCCTTGTCGCCTGCTCTGAAGGCGGAGTTTCGGGTCCTCAGCAGCATGCGCACCTCCGCAGTCATCCACGGCTTCTGGTTGGAGCGTGTGGTGATGGTCTTGGAGAAAGTGACATCATCAATGCACTTGCTGATGTAGCTGGTCACTGATGCTGTGTATTCCTCCAAGTTGGTAGAATCGATATATGTTGTGGCCTCCCTGAACATGTGCCAGTCAGAACACTCAAAAGAGCCCTGAAGAGCAGAGATGGCTCCTGCTGGCCAGGTTTTCCCCTGCTTCTGAAGCGGTTTTGTGCGTTTGACGAGCGGTCTGTATGCTGGAATTAGCATAACAGAGATGTGGTCTGAGTAGCCGAGGTGGGGGCAGGGCTCCGCCCGGTACGCGCCTGGGATGTTTGTGTAAACAAGATCAAGCGCATTCGCCCATCTCATTGCAAAGTCCACATACTGATGGAATTTAGGGAGCACTGTCTTGAGATTCACATGGTTTAAATCTCTGGCGACAATAAACAGTCCGTCGGGTGAGCGTTCTGCAGTCCGCTCATAGCCCCATACAGTTCACAGAGCGCTTCCTTAGCGTTAGCGCTGGGGGGAATGTAAACTCTGGTTATGATAACAGTGGTGAATTCCCGTGGTAAATAAAAAGGTCTGCATTTAACAGTCACAAGCATTACCAGCAATGAGCAGTAGCTGGAGACTAGCATAGAGTTCTTGCACCATTCCGTGTTGATGTAAACACACAAGCCACCACCGCAAGTCTTACCGCAGAGAGCTGCATTTCTGTCGGCACGAAACGAGGCGAGCCCGTCTGTGTGTGCCATTTACCTGAGAAAGTATAGGTGGCACCAGGATGCACTGTAGGAAGATGACAAGGAGGGATTATGATGCTCTGGGCAATGTTCTGCTGGAAAACACTAGGTCCAGCCATTCATGTAGACATCAGTTTGAAACGTGCCACCTACCTAAACATTGTTGCAGGCCAGGTACACCCCTTCATGGCAATGGTATTCCCTGTTGGCAGTGGCCTTTTTCAGCAGGTTAATGCACTCTAACACATTGCACACATTGTTCAGGAATGGTTTGAGGAACATGATGAAGAGTTCAAGGTGTTGCCTTGACCTCCAAATTCCCTGGATCTCAATCTGACTGAGCATCTGTGGGTTGTGCTGGACCAACATATCTTAGATAGATATACAGAAAGACAAAGAATATTAGCTACAGGCCACCAGAGCAAATGTTACACAATTCATCCACATATTTCACAAGTCGGAACTTACCTCTCACATGAAAACACCAGACTGGCATTCTTCATTTGCTTTTGAAGTGGCCATTTTAAGGTGTGGCCAAAATGCAAAGGACACATATGATGGTTAAACAGTGCTGACCGAGCATGTGAGAAGACATGAGTGAGAGTCTGAACTCACATCTGCTGGGGGCTATTCTGTTCTCATTAAACCTCTCAGTGTGAGGCAGTCCAGAGCACTCTCACCCACTCCCTGCATTTGACTCGTACTGTTACTGCGTTCAAACAGTGTGGGCCCTCACAGCCAGATAGCACAGATCCTGTCATCAGCTCATCAGACCCATAAAACACCTCAGATGGTCGTGCAAACCGCCCGTGTGGTAAGCTGCCCACACTGTTTATATTTAGCCCTCCTGTAGCACTATGTCTGTGCCGCAAGAGAAGAGATGCCTCTGGGCCTTTTACCAATAAAACACACACACACGCACACAATGTTTGCTGTGTTAGCAGATCTTAATGTTTAGCAGAATGCTAGCCTCAGTCACCCTTCACTTTCATTACATCTACTTTCATACAATTCTACTTAACATTTCCTTTTCACACAAATTTGGAATAACACGAGGATGAATAAATTATGACAGAATTTTCATTTTTGTGTCCCTTTAAGGTAGACCTAATCAGAATATTTGTGCTGAGTCAAAGTTGTAGTGAAAGTGCAGTTAAAGGGGTAATTCACTCCAAAATGAAAATTCACTCATCATTTGCTCACCCTAATGCCATTCCAGAAGGATTTTTAGAAGAATATTTCAGCCCAGTTCGTCCTTGCAATGCTAGTGAACGAATACCAAAATTTACAGTAATTCAAATGACTCCAGTGGTTAATCCATATCTTCAAAATTGATTATGATAAGTGTGGGAGAGAAACAGATCAATATTTGAGTCCTTTTTTACTATTAATCTCCACTTTCACATTGTTCTTCTTTTGTTTTTGGCGATTCATTCTTAATGCATATTACACCTACTGGGCAGTGAGGAGAATTTATAGTAAAAAGGATCTATTTTTCACTCACACTTACCGTATCATATTGCTTCTGAAGACATGTATTTAACCACTGGAGTCATATAAATTACTTTTGTTTCCTTTATTTGATTTTTGGAGCTCTAACGATCTGGTCACCATTTACTTGCATTGTGAGGGCCTACAGAGCTGAGATATTTTAAATATTATTGTGTTCTTCTGAAGAAAAAAAAAAATCATCCATATCTGGGATGGCATGAGGATGAGTAAATGATGAGAATTTTAATTTTTGGGTGAACTATCCCTTCAACTACACTATATCCTCTCACACTGCCCAGAACTTAATGATGACATAAAACAAAACACATAGACCTGAATGACCATTTTGACAGTGACAATAACAGTCACATCCTACACTTTTTGTGCTGTAAAACAAGTCTTATGAAACCAATTTACTCAATCCATAGCGAAAGTGAAAAAATCCTGTCTATGCACACTCTGAATGCTCTCTAGGTGAATGTTCCCATTTGGTAAGGACTGTAACTCCATATTTCCAGACAAAGCAGTTTTATCCTCTGATTAATAGACCGGTGAGTGAAAAAAAGTCTGTTTTAATTAGAGAAGAAAATCTATCATCACCTCCTCAGGATAATTTGCTCCCTGACAAACCATTATGAGAAACAGGGGTGTGAGTGGAAATGTGGTTACCTACAACAGCAGGCTGTATTTTAATTAGTTGTATTAATAATTAAGAACCAAGATCAGGGGTGTTTTTCTATAGTTCACAAATCAAAGTATTTGTAACACCTTTCTTTGAAAAAAAAAAACTAAACAATAAATGCACATATATAAACAAAAGCAAAACATAAAAGGGCAGAAAGATTTGATAACATGCAGCAGAGTGGTTGAATTGAGATTAGCTTGTAATTAGATTTCTGCATGTTGAAGGTAATCCTTTGCAAGGGTATAGTGGGGTTCAAAAGTCAAAGAGTTCACATTGCAAAATCTGGCATTCAAAATCGAATTTAAACCTACAAATAAAATGAATAAATAAATAAATGAAAAATGTAGAACAAAGAAAATTTATGATGTAAAATGAAGAAAAAAATATTTCAGAGACAGCACAATTTCTAGGTCAATATTTGTACATTTGTGACATTGACCCTTGTATCTTCTTTGTACTAAAGGGCTGTTTTCACTCAAATTGAAAAAAAAAAAGAATTGGAATACCACTGTATACACATATTTTTGTGTGAGAGTGTGTTGTTTTGTGAAGTTTGTGTATAATGAAGACAATTTGCCCAGGAACAGATGGCGTGTGTTGATGCTTTCGTTGACAGGTAGCATGTTGTCAGTGCTTGGTGTTGTTATCATACAGAGAACAGCAGCTTTGAGTCTTAATTGGGACCCAGAAGGATTTTGCTGGGCATTGAGAAAGAGAGAGAGATGGATGGAAAGAGAGAGAATCTCAGCCAGGAGATGAGTCTGAGTCGGTATTAAAGTGAAACACATCAAAAACTCACCAGCTGCTCAAATAAATTCCTGAAAAAGAGGAGAGAACTCGAGTGAAGGGACTTTTCTTTTCACTCCCTCTCTAAGAAGGATGGGTATACAGAGAAAGCCAGGAATAGAGACAAAAATAAATGCCATGTGTGCTTTTTTTATATATATTTCTATGTATTTTTCAGCACATGCTTAATGTCACATCAAAGTTCTCTTCGTTTAATACCCAAAACGTCTCTCAATCTGAGCGTGAATATTAAATGCTCTCTTTGTTTCCACACTACCCCTTAAGGCACCTCAATGAGGTAGAGGTAGAAATGTAGTGAGTGAGTGCCGGGGTGACGTTTCTGAGTGACTCGTTGAGACCACTCCAGTCTCTTCCTCCATGTAATAGATCCCTGGAGAGGAACAGACATGGCAAATTATATTAAAATGTTAATTTCTTCCCAGTCTGTATGGTGCAAAGACATTTTTTATGTCTCATGTTTTCCACACTGTCCACAGCCACCTCCCCTCGAAACGCAGGACATGATGAATGATGCTTTCTTGCAAATGTATGGTTAAATGGTGGATGCGGCAATTGGTTTGCATAGGGAAGCCTGGGTAATGGAGTGAAAGAGGGAACAGCTGCTGACACCAAGGAAATGAAAATTCTGCAAAATGGTCCACTTTTTTAGGTGTGCGTTTTGGAGAGGTAATTAGAACACCATTACACAGGATCACTTGACTGTCTCTGATGGATTAGCCACATATATGTAAAATTCTCTTACATAAGTTGTTTGCAGAACATCAACTGAAAAAAACCCGTCTTAGTTATTGTTGTAACCTCTGTTCCCCGATGGAGGGAATGAGAAGTTTTGCCGATGTAGTGACACTAGGGGTCGCTCTTGGGAGCCCCAAACACCACTGATTTTTGAGAAAAGGCCAATGGGAATTGGCGAGTGGAATTTGCATGCCACTCCCCTGGACATACGGTTATAAAAGGAGCTGGAATGTAGCCACTCATTGAGGAGCCGAGACGAGGTCCTGGCCATTTCAGTGGGTAGTTCAGTGTTGTGGAAGGAGGGACACATCTCGTTCACTCCATCAGGGAACGGAGGTTACAACTGTAACCGAAATGTTCCCCTTCTGTCACTCCCTCAACGTTGTGTTGAAGTAGTGAATCTATACAAAACGGCATGGCTAACTGAACTGTGTTACGCGGACTGGCGGTGCGAGACGGGCAGCCTTCTGAGTGCCTTGTGGCGAGCGCACCAGGCAGACACGTAGCCTCCCCCAATTACAGGTGTCAAACGGTCGTCTGCCCAAACATTTGTCTGGCTGACCCAACCGCGGCCTCTGCTCTTTTTTCAACCCAAAAGGAACAAAATCGTTCAGCTGGGGGCAATATAAGGTCCGCGGAGTCCACACCCCACTCAGAAGTGGGGGGGGGGGGGGGATTTGAGTGGAAATACGTCACAAGGTCTTACCGAATCTTGTCGGGAGTGTCACATGTGGAGATGTCCCATGGTAGGTCCTACCCGAGAGGGGAAGTTCTACAAACATGGTGACCGGGGCAGAGGGACCTCTGAACAAGGAAGACACGGTTTACCAACAGGGAACACCTGGCCAGCTGTCCCGGAACGTACCTGTTTGTACCTGACAACAAAAGGGACGAGACCGGCTCAACCCAGTGATCATAGAATCTTGTAAGGTGTTGGGTGTTGCCCAGCCCGCTGCTCTGCATATGTCTGCTAAAGACGCACCATTGGTCAGAGCCCAGGATGCAGCCACACTTCTAGTAGAGTGGACTCATAGCCCCAAGGGGGACAGCATGTCCTAAGAATGATATGACATAGCGATGGCATCAATGACCGAGTGGGCGAACAGATGCCACTTCAAGGCATACAGGTGCCTCGTAGAGGGAGCCCTGGGCTGAGTGATCACGTCTACCACCGTGGTAGGCCACTCAGGTCTTCCACGTCCCATCCAAGTTCCAGACATGGAGATTCCAGAGGTCTGGTCGCAGGCACCATATGGTGCCCTGTACCTGAGAAAGAAGGTCTTTCCTCTGGGAATTCGCTAGGGGTTGTGAGGAGTGTGAGGTCCGAGAACCAGGTCTGGGAGGGCCAGTAGGGTGCTACTTGGACAATCTGCTCCTTGTCCTACAACATCTGTGCAAGTAGGCTCACTGGGTGGAACGCATACTTGTATAGCCCCAGGGGCCAGCTGTGTGCCAGTGCATCTGTGCCGAGGGGAGCCTCGGTCAGGGAATACCAGAGCAGACAGTGGGAGGATTCCCTGGAAGCAAACAGGTCCACTTGCGCTTGACTGAATCGACTCCAGATCAGCTGGACCACCTCACTCTCCCCTGAGCGTGACCTGCCGCGACACCGCATCTGCTGCCCATCTCGAGACTCGAGTCTGAGTCCAATGGGGTGGAGCCTGAGGTGCCAATGGTGGCTGTGCTGAGTCCGGGGACATCAAAGCAGAAGAACGGTGCCCAGCAGTCATGATAGCGATGGCCGTGAACACCGAATGTGTGATCCAGGAAATGAGGGAACCACCCTTTTGTTGAAAATGTGGGTACCGCAGCCCCTAGGGGTGTGGCGAGATCAACAGAAAAGGTAAAAAAGGATTCTCCACCCGGCCCTCCACCGGGGATGGAGTGGTGTGCTTAACAGTTCCTGTGCCACGGGTTCAATTGTCTCCCTTGATCGCCTATCTCAGTGGTGCTTTGACACCTTTCTTGGGATATTGTTGGCCAGCTGTGAGACAGATGACATCTGCTTTCTGCGGGTGGCTCCACACCATGGCTGGCCTACTGGGTCGGGCTGTGGCAGAGCTGGTGTTGCTGCCGCAAGGGGATGCCCTTGGAGACGAGTAAACAGGGTGTGGGACCTTGAATCGTGCTGAGGCAGGATGTGTTGTATGGCCCCCATCTGCTTTCTTACCACTGAGAAATGCTGGGCGATATGCTCTGTGGTGTCGCCGAATAGGTCAAGCCTGGGAGATGGGGGCGTCAAGAAATCGTACCTTGTCAGCCTCCCTTGACTCGACCAGGTTGAGCCAAAGGTGGTGCTCCTGGACACCAGGGTGGAGAGGTAATCAGGAAATATACACAAATAGAAAGGCAACTTTAAAAAGACACTCTCCGTGAGTGCCACTCTTTTAGAAGGGAAATATATTCTTTTAGATAAAGAATATACACTTTTGGGCTGCTAAAGTGCCCAGGGGCGTTCTCTGCACTCAACCAGGTCAAGAGGGGGAGAGGCCGCTGTAATGTGCCATAAATCCAACAGCTTTTTTAGAGGTGAATTGATTGGCGGAGGAATTCAGCTCACTGAACCACAAATCTCACATGCAAATTCAAACAAAGTGTGTTTGGGGCTCCCAAGAGTTACCCCTAGTGTCACTACATCGACACAATGTCGTGTGAGTGACAGAAGGGGAACACTTGATTGGTCTGATTGTTAATAAAATAAAAGTTCAATAAAATAATGTTTTGCTCAAACATCATGGCCTTTTCAGTTTTTTGTAATTTGTAAAAATCATTCAAATTCAGACAGATTTGCTAATTAATTATTCAATTTGGGAACTAGTTTAACCAATTCATTGAAAATAATAAACTGGCCATCGCTATGGCTTGCAAGTGAGTTTTACTATACCAGATACTAGAGCAGTATCGAAAATGCTATTTGACCATTTTTTCAAAGACATGTTGTCACATTGTGAAGAATCAATTGCGTTGTGAAGAAACCTTGAACTGGATATCAGCAGTAATTTTAAGTTTAGGTCAGGATATGTAATTTACTTCCACCACTTTTTGGTTCAATAACCACGTTTACATGCACTTAAAGGGGTACTTCACCCAAAAATTAAAGTTCTCTCATTATTTACTCACCCTCAAGCCAACCCTGATGTTTATGACTTTCTTTCTTCTGCTGAACACAAACAAAGATTTTCAGAAGAATATCTCCATACAATAAGTAAATGGTGATCAGAACTCCAGAATCTCCAAAAAGGAGATGAAGTCTGCATAAAAGTAATCAATCAGACTCCAGTCTTCTGAAGCGATCCAGTTGTTTTGGGTGAGAACAGGCCAACATGTATCTCCTTTATTATACTTAACAGTGTTATGAAACATTGTGTACACGAGAACGCAGATTTCCTTACGCCATTTAAGGATTTAAGAGAAAGGGTTTTAACACACCAGGTTTCTCCTCAAGTACGCAGCTTAATGTGGCCATGTAAACACATAAGTGGTGCTCTGGATTTTGAAGAGGGTGCTTGTGCTAGAACAAACCAGATAACAGTACAGTGGGAAAAGCGCACACTGTAAACTATACACATTTTTACACATCAATGTTGTTGGGCATCATTTTCTCAGGTAGGAGACCTAGGCAGGCCTACACACAGTCATAAAGCATGACTGAGGTCTGTAGGAACACTCAAAAGTCAAACGCCGCCAAAATAAATGAAAGGGAGTCCAAACAGTCTACAGATCCCATCAAGCCTTGCTCACTTTACACCTAGGTGTGAAATTCTGAAGGATCAACTCTCAAATCCTATTGGATGAAATGCACAACAAAAAGCGTCCCTCAACCATGATGTCATTGAGAGTATAAAACTCAGTATAGCCTCGCTGCCCAAGGAAGTAACGCTTATAGTTGCAGCTCCCAGGTGTAGCCTCGCTGCCCAAGGAAGTAACATACATACCTGAAATTTGGCCATACAATCGCCATCTTAATGGATGAGCCAAGATTCTGCATGTTCCACTGAGCACAATCCGAAGGAGACCACAGAGTAATCCGCGTCTAACCTTTTTGCCTGCAGAAGAGAAGAAAGAAGATTTCTCTTCCTTCTTCAACCGAGTCAACTTCTCTGATATCTCCGCCAACCGCTGTACTGCCTGCCGACAGAGTGAGGAAACGGCCTCAATAATCACGAGCTTCAAGGAACCGAGTTGGATTCAAACGACGGACGAACACACATTCTACCCAATAAGAGAACTCAATAAGAGGTTTACTTCTGGTCAGAGACCTGTGTTATTCTTGTGTATCAAGGTTAATGCTTGTACAGTTTACGGACCACCAAATCTACTCATTGCTGCTGATAATTCTCAAGGTATTACTGTAGTTTACTGTTACCACAAATGAGATTTGCTGAGTTGTCGTCCAACTACGTTGGGCTGTTTGTGCATTTCCACCATTGCGAGTGAGACTGGCACAGTGATTTGATCCATTAAAGAACCAATGACTGCGGTGGGCGGATTACGTGCCGTTCACCATGTCTCTGAGTGACAAAACTAATGGTTGCCGTCTCTCCCACGATCGCAATCACGACCCCTCACAAACATACCCGCACACACATTTGGTGTATACATTTTACCTTGGTGATAGAGCCTAGCTTTGTCCCTAGGTTGTCGTACCAGTGGAGACATATGTTAAGCAGGCAGATGCCATCAGTCTCTCCACCCACATTCATGGCCACATTCTCTGGCTGGAAACCTCGCGTGACACACCACATCCGCCATTTTGTGCACTCCTTCTCTCCTTACACACACACACACACACACACACACATACACACATACACAACCCTCTACCCTCCTCTCTCTATTATAGGCTCATCTGTTACCATATCTAATCGTGTTACTGTTTAGTTTGTAGTTGGAAGTCGGAAGTTTATCAACTGCAATGTATTGATTATTAATTGATATTACTGCATCAATAAACTTTGTTATATTTTAAAGAGAAGTGTTTAGATATTGCTCTGCATGCACCTGTGCCAAGGCCTGGCAGGTGATGTCAGTGCTAGGATAGAATAGCCGCGGTAGAAAGTTTAGGAAACAAACAGCAACAACTTTGGAATATCTCTAAATAAAGCGATGCAACAGAGGATAAAATAGCGCAGTCTTTTTTGGATGCCATGTTTGTTATTTACACAAGCATCGCAGGGAAATTATATTGCTGTAGAGAAAGCTGCTTACTGACTATTTGTACGGGAGTAAAGAGAACACTTCTTATACAGTGCATGTGAACTGGAATGCTTCTTTTTTACAATAAGCTGCTTTAATGTAGTCATTGGCTCTCATTCCATGCTAGTGTTTAGCAAAGGAGAAAAAGTTAATAAAATTGTTGTCCTTTATATATTGTATTTAAAGTATAGTCATAAATGGATAATTTTGCCAGTAATCTTGCCCTGAAATTGAAAGTACCATGATTTTTTCTGTTCTTCACTCAAAAGGACTCAAAAGGCTAACTTTGCCTTTGCCAAAGGCTCTGTTGACAAAATAAATCAACTTGCTGTCGCAAGCTTAAATAGTCTCATCTCTCTCAACTTCTCAGTGGTCTCTAGCCAAACAAGCAAAGGCATCTCATGACCTTATTATTGAGGCGAAAATGGCTGTTTTCTGTTTGTTTTTGGACCATATGGCTCCATTAGTGGTGTAATGACCATGAGGCCCCTTGAGCGCTCCACGCTGCCCCCAGTGGCCACTCATCCACTCGCATTGTTGATGGTTTTTTGCATGCTCCAATTAGCAACCACAAAATGCTTTTTTGCTGATGTTGTGTGTCTTTTTGTTTGTGTACCCATTGATCTGACAGCCTTTTCACATGCATCATGCAAGTGTGCTTGTCAAAACAAGAATTAACTCCTTCTCCTTACTATGTTCAGTTCATCCCTGCTGAAAAATTAAGCTTAAAATATTCTAAAGTGGTTAGCTGGCTTATTTGGCTTGTTTTAGAGGGGGTTTGGGCATTTAAACATCAGAAAAATACCAGTTTTGCTAGGCTTGGAGACCAGATGAAAACAAGCGTGGTCAAGCTAGGAGACCAGCTAAGACCAGCAAACAACTTTAGGCTGTCTTTAGCTGTTTTTGTCAGCAGGAATATGATGGGTCTTGAGCTTTTCAAAGAGATTTCAGGGTGTTGTGCAGCCTCTCCAGGCCATTCAAGGGATTTGAACATTGCCGTCAAACATGAATTGATATAAAACATTGATTAGCATGTATTTAATGAGACCAAATGCTTTAGTACCATGCTGTGTAGTGATTCTCTACAAGCATAGCATTGGAACTCTGTTAGCAAGGTCAGTCTACATGGCGGTGAATGAGGGAAGAGTCAAAGCCACCCCCAATTCTCAATATGCTTACTTCCCTAATACTATATAAATAATGCAAAAAGCAATATAATGAATGAGTAGGTCACACCTGCATACCTAAAGAATGTACTCCTATGATCGACAAGTACGTTCTTTATTGAATTAAAAGTAGTTCACCCGAAAATTTAAATTCTGTCATAATTTAATCTGTTTGTTCTTTATTATGTGAAAAGCAAAAGGGCACTCACTTTAAAGCTTAAAAATGTACCCAAAAGTATAAAAAAAACTTAGTCCATGCAACTTGTGCATTATATTCCAAGTCTTCTGAAGACATACAATAGGTTTTTGTGAGAACGTTCAAAAATAATTTTTCCAATTAACATTTTTTTATTGATTCATAGATACACAACAAAGACGAACACAACACATATACATTGAATCAACATTTAAAATTTAACCCCCACTAATAGCCCTCCCCAATCTCCAACCCCACCCTGACCCCCCCAACGAACACCCCTGTGGTCTCATATAATACACACACACACACACACACACACACACACACACACACACACACACAAAGAAAAAAAAAAAGAAAGAAAATGTAATAAACATACATAATGAAAATAAAATTGATGACTCAACACTGATGACTCATGACCTTTTCCAAAAGCAGTAATCACCTCTCAAAGAGTATCTTCCGCTTTAGGGGTTTGTGTGCTACTCCAAAAAACAATACAGAGCAGTTAGCACAGCTCTAAATACCTATAGAACTGAGACTGGGAATCCCAAAATGTTGAACCAAATTCACAGATCAACACTCCACTCTCATATATGTCACCAAGTGTAGTAACCCCCTCACAATCCACTCTGACGAACAGAAAGGGGACTTATTAATACATAATTTAGTTCAGCCATATACTTGAGGCAACATTTAAATAAATGTCTGAATTAAACACTCTGGACCCTATTGTCTATACCGAGTGCAAATGCGAGATAACGGGGCGTAACTTTACTTCTCCAATTAGTTTGGTAGAAAGGCTTTGCAATGACAAAATAGTGGCAAGAACTTCCTGTTCAATACAAAACCAGGGAGAGGCTTTCTCAGGTGGAAGCGACCAATGAGCCAAAGGTCTAAGACCGAATGCATAATAATGAAACAAAATCTTGGGTAGGCCTAGCCCACCTTTGTCAATCGGCCTATGTAACTTGACTTTAACTTGACTTTACTTTAAAATGTAATCTAGGACGCTTACCATTCTAGATGAAATAAGAGAAAGGGACAGATTGTAACATGCTGTTAAATTTTGGAATACAATTCATTTTAATAACACTTCCCAATCATAGATAAATGTTATGAAGCCCAACTGCCCACATCGCTCAAAAACCTTTTTATTAAGGGGTCAGTAACTAAATCAGACAAATTTTCTGGGACTAAAATGGCCAAATTCTTAATGCCCTGTTTGGGCCACTGGCAGGCGACCGGCTGGAAAGCAGTTACTGGGCAGTATGCTGTCAGAGCCAAAGCTTCGGATTTAGACCAATTGTATCCTGAGAACTTAGAAAAGGAATTAATAATTCTATTGAGGCAAGGCATAGATCAAATGCAGATGATATGATCTAATATCATCTGCATAAAGCAAAAACTTATGTGCCACACCTCCCGCTGCCACCCGTGGAAAATCATCTTCCCTTCTTATTGTGGCTGTTAATGGTTCCAGGACAAGACTGTGTGGACAATAAATGTGTTTACCATGTGTCTATAAAGTAGGAAAGCACTGATTCAATTATGAACCTCTGGGTGTCTTCACCTTAGGAAGAACACCACTAAGCAAACAGATGCCACTTCAGGCCGTAAAGGAGCCTCATTGAGGGGGCCCTTGCCTGAGTGATCGTGTCTACCACCGTGGGTCACCTAAGTCTTCCGCGTCCCGTCCAGGGGCAAGACATGGAGATTCCAGAGTTCCAGTCGCGGGTGCCAGATGCCGCCCTGGGCGTAACCTGCCACAGCAGCGTGTCCGCTGTGCTGTTGAGGTGATGCGGGATAGTAGTGGCTCGCAGTGACCTGAGCCGTCAGGGACGACGTCAGCCTACAGGCCCTGGATGGGAGCCGCTGGCGGTTCCACCAGGTGGAGGCGTTTTGTGGGCATAAGTGCACCGAGACGGCTTGGTCCACCTGGGGAATCGCCGAGTAGCCCCTTGCCACCCCACCATCGAGGGTAGTCAGAGCAGAGGAGCTCACGGATCGCGTGCGGACAGTAAAAGATGCCTGCCACGAGCGCGTGAGCTCATCATGCCCCTCCGGGAAGAAAGGAACGGGGGCGGAGCGTGGCCGTGAGCGGCGCCAATCGTCGAGCTGTGAGGGTTCGGGGGAGGGGCGGAGGAATCCACTCCAGCCCGACACTTGCGGCTGCCCGGGCAAGCATGGCCGTCAGCTCCGCGTCAGACTGTGGCTGAGCCGCCGCACCCGAGGGTGGGAGTCCAGCCGAGTCCTCAGCGTCAGACACGACAAGACCGCTCGGGTCCGCCGTGAAACAAACTGGCAACCTCGCCCCAGCGCTCGATTGGAGCATACAAGCGTGACGGGGAGTGGGAGGTCCGTGGGGAATACCTGCCGGAGAGGCTCCCACTGAAGTCCCCATATCGTCCCCAGTGCTAACCGACCCTGCCTCATACCCGTAGGTAGAAGGACAGAGTCGGGGAGCCGCTGGGGTGGCTTACACTCTTATGAGGTCTGCGAGGCCATGACTGCAACGTAGCCATGGGGAGGACATGAACCATCCATGAATGCTGACTCTGCGTGGGTGGCACCCAAGCACGAAAGGCAGCGATCGTGGCCATGAGATGGGGAGAGACATCGACCGCAACCAGGAAATAAACACAAATGAAAAGACATCTTGAAAAAGACGCTTTCCGTTTGCGCCACTCTTTTAGAGAAATATACTCTTTTGTGCATTTTATATATAATATATATATAAACAAGTAAGTTGTTCACTCCGTAAACTATTTTCTCTGCTGCTGAAGCATCCAGGGGTGTGTGCTCAGCACAACGTAGTGTGCGAGGGGGAGAACCGCTGGAAAGCAGCGTAGATCCAACAGCGTTGTGTATTCCAGCGTTGTGGAATTCAGCTCTGTGACTTGCTCTCTCTGCTCCGAAGAAGATATCTGATGTATGTTTGCAGCGGCACTCCTTTTATACCCGTATGTCCGGAGGAGTGGCATGAAAATTCCACACGCCAATTTCCATTGGCCTTTTCTCAAGATCAGAGGTGTCTGGTCTCCGCAGGAGCGACCCCTAGTGTCAACTCATCGACACAATGTCGAGTGAGTGACAGATAGGGAACACAAATGTCAAGGCATGTCAAAACTTCTCCAGGGCCCAAACCACCCTCAGACCCCAGAGGGTTAAATATCTGTAAGACCAAGATTTGTACACATCATGTGAAGCATCACTGTTGCTCTAGGGGGCTTACACACTTTTACTTCACTATGATCAAGGACTCAAGTTTCCTCCCAGTATTATATCAAGAGAGGTGCCAGCAACATGCAACATCCATTCAAGATCTATTAAAAAGTCCTGATTATCAGCGTTAGGGGTGTAAATATTAGCCAAAATCACTGTTTGCCACTGAATTTCTGCTAATACACTAATGACTCTTCCTTATTTATCTTTAATCTGTTGGAGACATTTGAATTGTAGATGCTTACTGCATTAGCACAAAGAAAGCCTTGAAGGAGTGTTATTTCACAAAACAAACTCCAGCCACTTGGTGGAACAGCACAAAAAGAAACAAAAAAGGACTGTTTCTCAAACAGTCAAGTGAATGTTCAGTGAGTCAGGCCCACTCAGCTGCAACATGAGAACCACATATAAGTTACACAGTCATTGACTTTATGAAGGACATTGCTTGCTGTGGGCATGTAAATATTTTGTGGCCATCCTTAGTATCTACTCTCAATTTGGCTGGGAACATCGGTGCAAAAGCGACCTTCCGTTGATGTAAGAGATTCTTGCATTCCTTGAATCTATCACATTTCACTCTTGTTGAATTCGCAAAGTCTGGGAATAAGAAAATGCTGTGGTTCTTCTAAGAAAGCCTTCATTTACTCCTTGCCTCAAGTAACACAAGATCTTTATCGGATGATCTCAGAAATTGGGCCATAATTGATCGGGCCTGTCTCCTTCCGTGGATCTACGAGCCAGAACTCTGTGAGCTTGCTCGATTTCCAGCTTATAGCCTGTTATGTCGAGCAGACCCTTGAAGTGCCCATCTAGGAATTTCACCATAGCTTGGCCTTCTTCATCCTCAGGAATTCCAACAATTTGGATGTAGTTTTTCCGGTTATGATTCTTCAAGTCTTCCAACTTTTCCCAAACGCTCTCCAAGTCTGCCTTGGTCGCTAGCAGGTTAGCAGCTAATTCCCTCTCCGATGACACCTGAGAATTGTTGATCTGTTTCTCAACTTCCACCACTCTTGTAACCAACTCAGTGAATTTTGTCTCCATGGCAGTGATCAATCAACATAT
Organism: Moxostoma hubbsi; assembly: GCA_032164185.1. Lineage (NCBI taxonomy): Eukaryota > Metazoa > Chordata > Actinopteri > Cypriniformes > Catostomidae > Moxostoma > Moxostoma hubbsi. The sequence goes on along the minus strand of JAVLUX010000018.1, from coordinate 12,806,479 downwards.
TACAGGAAGATCCTCCAAGTTAGCAATGACCTTCATCAGAATTGTCAACATGTTCATCAATTGATGCCGAATTTCCCACAAGTCACCGTCCAAATTGACTCCTGGGGTTACAGCCTGCTACTCAGGGGCTTCAGCTTGAGCAAATAAGTGTATTTTAATGTCTCCAGAGCCCAAGGATTTAGAATTCATTAAAATATTGTCTTCCTAGAACAGTCTCACCGGTTTATGACACAAAAAGTATTAAAAATAGCAAAGTGTGCAGAGCTCGCCGTTCACATGTCCCAACCAAATAATTTTGGGGTGAAAACTTGCCAGATGCCTGTTGCGCATTCATGAGTGCTTTGTGCAAAGCTTGTTCACAGCTTCTTGCATTTTCAAGCAAGAACTTGCGTAATGCCTTCAGAAGACTAGGAGAATGACAAGTTGCACGGACAACTTTTATATTTTGTGTACTTTTTGAAGCTTGAAAGTGAGACCCTATCACGAACAGAAATTTGGGGGCTTTGAGCAAAAATGGCACTGAAATATACATTTATTTATTTATTTGTCAGGGACGATACACATTAATCAAACATCTCACTTATGTAAACATGTTAGCTTCAGCTAATGGCTAATTTGACAGCAGATTACAAAAAGATGTGAAAATGGCCCCCTATAATTCAAAATTTGGGTGCTCCATAATTAATTCTTCTCTTTGTATTATCTGTGTTTTCTTAACCTAGTTTCATCATACAGAATTTGAGGTAATGCTGATTTAGTTTTGTAGCCTAATTACTCGGATTGAAAATTAATTTTAATGAATTGAATAAAAGTGTTTCACATGAAAGGATGACACAAAATGTGTGTGTTTTTTTTAATATATGGTTAGAAAAAAATGCCCCCATTAAGGTAAAAAATGCCCCAGAAAATCAAGTCCAGGGGGTGTAAATACTGTATTTAGGGGTGGAAATTGCATGGTAACTGGCAATACGATATTATAGCGATATTTTTGTCAAGATACAATATTATTGCGATTCTTTATTTTTGGTGTATTGCGATTGAAAACTATGATACATTGCGATATTCATTGGACTGCAGATAACTGTTACCAAATCACCAAATGCATTAGTTTGACAGTTTGCAAAACAAGGTCAGTTTATTTCTTAACATCTGTGTGCATTGCAAAGTCATAAGCATATACAGTAAGATCATAATGGGTCCTTATTTCTGTGGTTAGGTCAATGTAGCTAGTCTTTCTAAAAATCAATTATTATATTTATGAATACAACAGAAGCCTAAACACTTTAAAAACATGATCTATTACAACAGTTTCAATACATAAAAGTAAGATAGATTTCACCTAAAACGTTAGCAATATGATACTAACATTTTTGTCAAAATACCTAAGTTACTGTTACTACTATACAATTGCAATACATTTTAGTAACTTTGGGTGATTATGTGTGAGGCATGATAAGGGACTGTTGTTGGTTTCCTAGATCAATTTGACAAGGAGAAAAAAATTATATTACCATAATGTGAAAAAATTTAAATAATAATATCAATATTCGGCCTGCAAATATTGATACAATATCACAAGGAAAAATATAATGATATATCGATATTTTTACATTTTTTCCCACCTCTACAAATATTTCCCCTGAATATAACAATTAATTTCTGACACCTGTACCTATCTCCTGCCATTGCATTGAAAATTGTATTAATGTAAATGATGAAAGAACTTTCTTAGCTGTTACTTTAGTACTTACTAAAAGTACAGGAATTCAGATGCAGCACAAGCTCTAGCATCATGGCCAAAATAGAAACAGAGAACATCTGAATTTGTTTTATTTTATTTTTTTGCTTACACAAGAATAGGATTTGACCATTTAGCATTACAGGAATCTTTCAGAAATAAAATAAGAGAGCATGACTCACCTGTTTGCTCAGTTAAGGGGAGTGCAGCATCCTCCCTGATTCTCAGGTGTCTGCCACAGGTTAATGAATGGAAAGCCTGGAGCACAAGGGTATAGTATAAATGCCTAGTGTGATAATAGATATCGCCACCAACTCTTGGAAAGTCAGACCAAACTTCTCATTAACGCCTTCCTGTTATTGCCATGTCTGTGTCTTCCATTGTTTGGAGAACTTCAAAAGAACAAAAGAGTTTACAATGGAAAGACAAAGTATTTTTCACTGCACAATAGATAAAAGATCTATTTTGTTTCCAGTATTTGAATTCATTAAGTTCTTAAAAGGTAACTCGTGTTTGACGTTAATTTTCCATTGTTTTTGATATGAGAACAATTGAAAAACTCAAGGCAAGGCATAAAAACAACTTAATACTTCATGCAAAGAATGAGTCATCTATGATTTAAATGTAATAATCTGATGCACATGCGAGAGGGCTTAATTAAATCAGATATGATTTGAATATCATCTAAAGGATGTCTTTTGTAATGAAGGCATAGACAAAATTGTCAAACGACAGTAATTGCTGTAAATTGAAGACTTAGTACAAGAATATATTACAGAAATTGTGAAAGTGGTAAAAGACCAATGAAAATCATTAAAAACATAGACTTCCATTTGATTTTTTTCCACCACTGCAGCTTGGTCATATGCTGCCAGATATCACAATCTTTCGAAGCAGAAGTGCATTGTAGTATGATATGATGTTATACTGCACTGTTTTTAATTAACTGTCTTTAAATCCTTTATATCTGCCTAAACTAACAGATGCAGAAACGCATTTTTAATTTCTAGTATCATTGATAAAATACATATGTTTTGATTTTAAATTTTTGCTTTCAACAAATTATGCTGTCAACATATTTTCAAGACTCAGAAAATAATGCTTCATAAGTATTCAGACTGTCTTCAGGTTTCCAAAACGTGCTGTCCAGGAGCCTCAGGGAGTGAGACATGTCCAATGGATCCTATCAGTATTGATCTGGCTACTCACAAGGAGTTCTTTTGTTTTATATACATTCTTTTGCTCAAAGAGCTCCAGTTTGTCAGATTTACCTCATTCCATCTCACAGTTTCAGTAATGTTGTTGATGCAGTGCAGTTGTGGCAAAATAATGTGCCTGGTATGGATACAGAAGCCTAAACGAATCGCTCTATTAAGAACCTGTGTGTAATAGAGGTTGGTCTTAAGGACATGCTGTGTCCACTTACAACAAAGTTGCTTAAGCTCCATTCTCAGTTTAAAATGGCATGCCCATGGACCGTTTAAAGCAAATTGTTCCTATGAATTGCAAAAAGCTGGCTGAAATGGCCAGTTCCAATCTTATTGGATGGTTTTAAACAATTTCCACGAGTCAGGGTGCACAGATGTTTAGCATTTCTCTAGCAAATAAAGTGTTTACAGGCTGCTACAATGAATGTTTTCAATTAATAACTAGCCACTGGATTTGCCAAAACTGATAGGTTTGATAGGTTTATTGTGTTGAATCTTTGAAATATATTGTAACACATTCAAACTCGGAGATGGAAGGGAGGAGACGGAGAGCAGTGATGCAGTCAAATAAGGCCCTTTATTTCAGAATCAGAATCAGCTTTATTGCCAAGTATGCTTGCACATACAAGGAATTTGACTTGGTGATAGGAGCTTCCAGTGCACAATACATAAACAATACAAAAACAGCAGCATGACATAGATAATTAAAAACATAAACCTGTTCACTCGATAAGCATATTGAAGGGGATCTAGAAATGGTCCAGTGATGTCCTTCAGGTGGGCCAACACCAGTCTCTCAAATTACTTCATGACCACAGATGTCAGGGCGACAGGTCTGTAGTCATTAAGTCATTATCTGCCTTCAACACTCTGTGTGCACTCTTCTCTGTGCTTTTCTCAGTTTAATCAGATCAGTGTAACACAAAATTTGTTAACATAAACTTCTCTGAGTCTTCAGCTTCACAATAACTAAAAACACTTAATAAGACACGCCAGTCACTGGTCACTCATGTCGTTCTCTCTCTACCGTCTGGTGGTGGTGTGGCAGTTTCTATACTGCTCTCCCCATGCTCACTGGAATTAGAGACAGGTGTTAGACATAATTTAGCTCAGGTTCAAGCGCCCTTACCGCTTTCTCTCTCTCCGGACGGGTGCTTGACCATGCCCCCGCTGCCACATATATGTATATGAAATTTACCTGCCCTAAAGCGACACATGAAAAATCAGCTGTGGGTGGTCACTTTACAAGTTGGTCAGACTGCCCAGTCCCTTCAAAATGGGCAAGGATAAGACCAGACCTTATGCTAATAGTCAAAAGTCTGGCTACATGAGATTACTTTAAGGATTGTTCTGGGTTCAATACAAGTTGAACTCAATCAACAGAATTTGTTGCATAATGTTGATTACCACAAATTATTATTTTTACTCACCCCTCGTTTATCAAAAAAAAGGAAAAAAAAAAGAGCAAAAATTGGTTAAGGTAGGGTACTTACAATGGATGTAAATGGGGCCTGTCCAAAAACGCTTAAGTACACACTGTTTCAAAATTATAGCTACAAGATGTAAACATTATAGATGTTAACATGATTTAGTAACCCTATCTTATCTTTTTAAAGTTACATCCATTACCATGATTACAGGTTTCTTTATAATGACTTCAAAGTTGCAATATTGTATATAACTTTACACAGATCACAGGTTAGTTAGTGATTTCATGACAGTAAAATCATGTGAACACGTATAGCCTAATGTTTGTCTTGTGGATATATTTGTGGAACAGTGTGTATATTCATGTTTATGGACTGGCCCCATTAATTTCCATTTTAAGTTCCTTACTGTAACTGTGTTTTTTTGTTTTTATTTTTTTTTTAATAAATGAGGAGCAATTCAAAATTTGTTTTGTGGTAATCAATATTATGCCACATGCTGTTCATTGAGCTTAACTTGTATTGAACCCAGAACATTTGTTTCGGGTTCAATACAAGTTAAGCTCAGTCAAAAGCCTTTGTGGTATATTGTTGATTACCACAAAAATGTATATTGACTGGTCCTTCCTTTTCATTAAAAAAAAGCAAAAATCAAGGTTCTATTGAGGCACTTACAATGGAAGTGAATGGGGGCCAATTAAAGGATTTAAAGGATTAGACATAAGGATTTGTGTGTATAAACATGATTTTAGTGTGATTATTTCACTTATATAATGATGTAATTTCAACAAACCCTAAAACCCTAACTATAATCAAATTTAAAGATCAAATAATACACAAGTTTTAACAGAAGAATTAATGCAAGTGGTTTTATATGGGCTTCACGTTTCTGTTTTTAAACCCTCCAAAAATTGTCCACATTCACTTTCATTGTCCCCATTCACTTAAATTTTAAGTGCCTCAATGGAACCTAAATTTTTGCTTTTTTTTAAGAAAAGGAGGAATAAGTTTAAGTAAATTTTTGTGGTCATCAACATTATGCTACAAATGCCATCAATTTAGCTTAACTTGTATTGAATCAGGAACATTCTTTTAAGTACTTTAGCTAGCAAATGCCACTTTATTTAACCTATGCTGCTTACATTACACATTACATTCTGTTAGTTAACAAATGGCCAATGTAGAATAAGCACAATATATATGGTATGTAACAGTTTTGACACAAAGGAGCCCTTAAAATATTCTCACACCTTATGAAATCCTGCTTGTGCTGTAATTATTGGATATGCAAAGCTGAGAAGATAAGACTCAGAGACTTAGTCTAATGTTATTACAGAAGGCCTTTAATAGAGGTAATAGGAGGCTGATTGGAGAGCTTTGTTAGGCTGTGGGGCGTTGGTATGATGACCTGTGATTATCCAGGCAGTGTGTTGACTGGAGAGAGACCCCCTACCCAGCAGCAGCAGCCAGGGAAGCCCACCACATCATTACAGTGAGTTGTTTTGTCATGGAGGTAGAGCTAGACCCTCATTAGAGCCAGTTGCTCACTGCCTCCTTTCCTCCCTCTCTCTCTTTCTCTCTCTCTCTCGCTCTCTCTCTCTAGTTCTCTCCATGAACTTTGTGAGTTCCACGGCTCAGAGTGCAGTACCTTGCCTCTCTCTCTCTCTCTCTCTCTCTCTCTCTCTCAATCACATCCACACACACACACACACACATACACACACACACACACACACACACACACACACACACACACACACACACACACACACACAGCTCTTCCTATGGTATATCAACATTCACCAAAAAATGCCTAATAATTATATGCAAAAAATGGCAAGCTCCAATTTGATTGGTTGGCTTTTAATTTAAAGGAGGCACAGGTCTTTATCAGTCTAGAAAAAAAGCAGGTAAACAACTAAATTGTAAACAATGCTGCCAGTGCACTGTATTGCAACAACTGCTCGAGACATGAGAGTGTTACTTTAACTTCAGGCAGTTTCATGTCCCAGGGGTGTATTTTTGTTAAAAAAAAAAATAGATTTTTCTTTTTGTTATATAAAGGTAACATTAAAACTTGGAAACTATGCCTTCATCATTACATTTCTTGGTATTTTCCACATTTTGCTTTTATGTAAAATGTTTATCTACTGACTGATCTACTGACACCAATAATGACAAGTATTAAAATGATTTTTGATATTATCTGCTAGTGGAATCCCCAATCACAAGTTAATTCGCAAGTTAAAGTTAAATTGAGTGTTTAAGGGAAGTATCATTCGTAGTATGCCTTCTGACAACTAATGGTAGAAATGGTAGAAATATTCCTATTTCATTACAGCACAATGCATTTGCTGCTCAAATACAAGAAATAATCAAGTCAAAACAAGGAGGTACTAAGTTATGCTACATGTTCTGTTTTATAAGAGTATTTATGGCATCTTTCATTGTAGATATTTGTAATATTATGGGTCACTGTAACCTTTTAATTATTTTAATTAATAATAGAAATTGAAGCTTACTAACAATGGGGCTTTATCACAAACATTTGAAATTCCAAGGTGCCTTTTCTCAAGTTTCCTCATATAGTTCAATTTTCTGCATCTAATGATCAACAAAAACTCCTATTAATGCTCCACCAATTTAGCTAACAACAATATATTTTATAAGTTACAAATGTAATTTGGTCATTTTGCTCCATTCACTATATGTTTGTGGTCAGGGCAGTAACATATAGTAGCAGGTAAGTATTTGCATAACTTATTGGGACTTATTTGAAGCATATACCGAATATTCAATTGATTGAAGCTTCATATATCATGGATTATGCATAGGTGTTGTTGGTTTGATGCAGGTTTCAACAGAAGCCTCAGTGTCTAACATCACGTCATTATTCACATTTACATATTTGCCTTTCGATCTGCATCTTATGGCATTCGCCAGTCCTTGACCTTTCTTGAAGAGTTCAAATAGTAAGATACATTTAAAGGCATTTTTCATGCCTTAACTTGATTAATTATTGATATGCATTGGCCTATTTACTTTTCATAATATATCATAGTAATTGCCTGGATTTGTTTTTTGTTTTTTTTTACTCCCTCTGGTACACCATTCTATATTACAGTTGTAATTTTGTAATGTAATTTTCCCTTTGTTTCTGCATACATGCTCACTCTTTTGCAAGGGCCATATGCAATGCAATAATAAAGCTTGATGTTTATGCTTCACAGCAACCGAGGTGCTCCTGCTATTGGTTCATCCATCTCCTAATCAACACAAATGTGCTTTCCAGGTGCGGCATGTCTTCGGGTCATGCTTCCAAGTGTCCCATGACATTGCAATTGTGGTTGATAAATAAGGCACATTCTCCCTTCACATGGCAAAGAATTTTTTTATCTTTGCAGTGTTGTTGCACTAACAATTTTTGCCCTTATCACAATGTTCGCCTCTTATTGTAGAGCTCAAATGCAAAATGTTGTTTCCTTGCAAGGGTATGTTCAAGCAATGTTGCCCTTATCGTAGGGCTCAAATGCAACGTTGTATGTCCTTTTTCAGGGTTTGCACAAGCAAAGTCGCCCCTATCATATGGCTCAAATGCAAAATGATGTTTGTTTCTGCAAGGGTATTGCACAAACAACTTCACCCTTATCATAGGGCTCAATGCATATGTTGTTTTTACTTTTGCAGGGGCATTGCACAAACTAAGCCTGGCCTTTTCACAAGGGCTCAATCACAAAGCAAGGGCTCATTCACAAGCATAGTTTACCCTTCTGCAAAGATATTGCTAAAACAAGGCTCACCCATTTAGCAGGGTCTAATAATAAATTCTCATAAACTAGCCTACCCTTCTATAGTGTATTTTTTACAGCCATATACAGGCTTATGTTTGTGTCATTCATTTATATTTTTTCTTTCAGATTTGTCCCTCACCTTCGGAAGACCTGGTCATAATCCTGAATCTAATTTATTTATTTATTTAGGTTATTTTCCTTTATGGTTAAGCTCCACTTCCCTGCCATCATTGCTTCTGGGAGGATCCAACAGTTCAAGCAAGTAAGTGAACCATAGGACGGGTTTTATGCCAAATTATAAAGTATTTCTACGTTCTATTAATTGCAATAATCCAGAGTCTTTTCTGACAGAACTGATTTTAGATTTGTTGCAAGATACAATGTGGTTCTCAAATGTCTTAACACAATGACCTATTTCTCAGGTAAAAATATCAAATTGCGATTTGCTTTATTTCATTAACATACAATATACCCACAGTTTATGCACATACACCCACAGATAGTGCCAACACTCCCAACCATGGCCACTTGTGCTTGTCTGCTGACACAAAAATTTGTGCTAAGAATTAGCACTCTAACGAAAATTGGATAAGAAGTAGCGCACGGTCAGTGCCCAATGGGTGAGTAAATTACAGAATATTACATTTTGGTGAAGTACCTATTTAAGTAGCTGAAAAAATACCATGTGGACTAGATTTCCTGATGATATGTCTGGCTATTCTAGACAATAACACTTGAATTAAAATCTCTCACATGTTACCATTCACAAGTTATAATCTTTTTCAAAGTGTTTCACAAAGCTCTCTATCTGTCACACCTTGTTTCATGCACATAAACACAAAGGCACAGAATGAAAATGTAAATACACTACTCTGCCAGGCACAACAAATTCGGACTCATATCAGTTGTGCTGCACAGCTTGAAACAAAAAAACTGTAATCTTAGATCATCTGAGTCGAAGAATTCCAGAGTTTGTAATGTAAAGTCCAGAAAGGCTCAGTCTAGCAATAGAGCATCGACATGTAGCCCAGTATGGTTTCCGATCACGTGTTAAGGAAAGACTCTTTTGCTGGTTACCAGCAGAGGCTTTAGCATTCTGGGGTAGCAGGGTGTGTCCCCCGACAGGGGCCCAGTGCTTGCCCAGTGATGGAGAGTGGCTGGCCAGATGCTGTTTCATGCTAGATTAGCCCTCCTGTGGTCAATTTGCTTTTCCTAATGTCAGCTCTCCACTGCTGTTGCCTAGCAACCACTGCTGCAGCCAAGAGGCCCAGCCATGCATGCAGAATTCCACCTGCCATATGTAAAGGAGGGTGTGTGTGTGTGTGTGTGTGTGTGTGTGTGTGTGCATTTAAGACGGGGGGCTGTGCATGTGTGAACTGTATTGAAATGATCCAAATGTCTACCAGACTCAGGATTTGAGCTAAACATAAAAAAGAATGAAGAAAGGAAAATCTCTTATGGGGAATTTTTAATGCTTGTTCCTGGTGCCAACACAACCCCTACCTCTCCTCCCAAAATAAAACAGTCACAGTCCCCTTCTTTCTACACAGTTCTTCCTGGACTTCTTCATGGGTGTGTGTTGCTCCCCATATCTCCATTTTTCTTATGAAGACAACTGATGCATGGTGATTTATCTGCTGGATTCGGATCGTATGTGTCTGTAAATGTGCAGGAAGAGCGAGCAAATAGATCTTGATTACATTTGCAAGGCATGAGCTGAAGTGACCTACCCTTGTCTCATGACAAGTCGTAATGGTGAAATTGTAAAAAGTTGTATGAATTGGCTCAAACTAAAATGTATGACATTTACTCCCATAGAGAAAAATAAACTAACCACCGAAGGAATAACGAATGTTATTGCGGGTTTAAGTCAAGTCAAGTCAAGTGGTTTTTATTGTCATTCAACCATATACAGTTAGTACAGTACACAGTGAAACAAGGCAACGTTCCTCCAGGACCATGGTGCTACATAAAACAACAGGACAAACACAGAACCACATGAGACTACACAGACTAAATAACATACCTATATAAAGTGCACGTGCAAACGTGTGCAAAAATTACGGGACAGTACAAAAAAAATTAAAAAAATGTACAGAACAATAGGCACAGTGAGAGACAGTGCAGCGCCGACCAGTACACAGTAGTGCAAAAAGATAACAGTTTCTAAAAATGCCAAATGTAAACATGAGATAGTTTTCTATGCACATAGCAGTTATTGAGGTAGCAGCCAGGTATAAAGTGACAGTAATTAAAGTGCAACTCAGGACACGTATGTGTGTGTCAGTCCAGTCTCTGAGTATTGAGGAGTCTGATGGCTTGTGGGAAGAAGCTGTTACACAGTCTGGCCGTGAGGGCACGAATGCTTCGGTACCTCTTGCCAGATGGCAGGAGGGTGAAGAGTTTGTGTGAGGGGTGTGTGGGGTCATCACAATGCTGGTTTCTTTGTGGATGCAGTGTTTTATGTAAATGTCTTTGATGGAGGGAAGAGAGACCCTGATGATATTCTCAGCTGTCCTCACTATCCTCTGCAGTGCTTTGTGGTCCGAAACAGTGCCCAGTCCCAAACCAGGCAGTGATGCAGCTGCTCAGAATGCTCTCAATAGTCCCTCTATAGAATGTAGTGAGGATGGGGGGTGGGAGATGTGCTTTCCTCAGCCTTCGAAGAAAGTAGAGATGCTGCTGTGCTTTCTTGGTAATAGAGCTGGTGTTGAGGGACCAGGTGAGGTTCTCCGACAGGTGAACACCAAGGAATTTGGTGCTCTTGATGATCTCCACAGAGGAGCTGTCGATGTTCAGCGGAGAGCAGTCACTCTGTGCTCTCCTAAAGTCAATAACCATCTCTTTTGTTTTGTCGACATTCAGAGACAGGTTGTTGGCTCTACACCAGTCCATTAGCCACTGCACTGTATGCTGACTCGTCGTTCTTGCTGATGAGACCCACCACGGTCGTGTCATCAGCGAACTTAATGATGTCAGCAGAGTGAACAGCAGTGGACTGAGCACACAGCCCAGGGGGGCCCCAGTGCTCTGTGTGGTTGTGGTGGAGATGCTGTTCCCGATCCAGACTGACTGAGGTATCCCAGTCAGGAAGTCCAGGATCCAGTTGCAGAGGGAGGTGTCCAGGCCCAGCAGTTTCAGCTTTCCAATCAGGTGCTGAGGAATGATTGTGTTGAATGCTGAGCTGAAGACAATGAACAGCATTCAAACGTATGAGTCCTTTTCATCTAGGTGGGTGAGGGCCAGATGGAGGGTGGTGGCGATGGCATCGTCTGTTGAGCGGTTTGGAAGTTACACAAACTGCAGTGGGTCTAGTAAGGGGGGCAGCTGAGTCTTAATGTGCCTCATGATGAGCCTCTCGAAGCACTTCATGATGATGGGTGTGAGTGCGACGGGGTGGTATTTATTGAGGCAGGACACTGAAGACTTCTTTGGCATGTGGACGATGTTGGTGGCCTTGAAGCACGTTGGAACGACGGCACTGCTCAGAGAGATGTTGAAGATGTCGGTAAGAACATCTGCCAGCTGGTCTGCACATCCTCTGAGCATTCTGCCAGAAATGTTGTCTGGTCCAGCAGCCTTCCGTGGGTTGACTCTACGTAGAGTTTTCCTCACATCTGCCGTGGTAAGACAGAGCACCTGGTCGTTGGGAGGAGGGGTGGTCTTCCTCGCCACCACATCATTCTGTGCTTCAAACTTGCTTCTGTGCTGTCCTGGAAGTGACTGTGGATTCTCAGGGCGTGTGCGTGCTTTGCCTCTCTGATGGCCCGGGACAGTTTGGCCCTCACTGTTCTTAGGGCAGCCTTGTCACCTGCTCTGAAGGTGGAGTCTCAGATCCTCAGCTGGCCAGGTTTTCACCTGCTTCTGGAGCGGGTCTGTATGCTGGAGAGATGTGGTCTGAGTAGCCAAGGTGGGGGCGGGGCTCCGCCCGGTACACGCCTGGAATGTTTGTGTAAACAAGATCAAGCGTGTTTGCCCCTCTCGTTGCAAAGTCCACATACTGATGGAATTTTGGGAGCATTGTCTTGAGATTCGCATGATTGAAATCTCAGGCGACAATAAACAGTCGCTCATAGCCCCATTCAGTTCACAGAGTGCTTCCTTAGCGTTAGCGCTGGGGGGAATGTAAACTCTGTTATAATAACAGTGGTGAATTCCTGTGGTAAATAAAAAGGTCTGCATCTAACAGTCACAAGCTCCATCAGCGATGAGCAGTAACTAGAGACTAGCATAGAGTTATTGCACCATTCTGTGTTGATGTAAACACACAAGCCACCACCACAAGTCTTACCGCACAGAGCTGCATTTCTGTCAGTACGAAACGAGGCTAGCCCATCTAGCTGAATGGTGGCATCCAGAATTCTGTCGCTGAGCCACCTCTCCGTGAACACAAAGACGCAGCACTCTCTAAACTCAATCTGCGAAGTCTGCTGGAGTCGGATGTAGTCCAGTTTATTGTCCAGGGAGCAAACATCTTATATTTTAGCAGTGTCTGGCGATGGTAGACATGAACACCGGTTGCTCCGATGTCCGTGTTCCGTAAAAGTTGGGCTAAGTGACAAAAATAGCACCATTTTGGATCCGGAGAGGCTGCTGCGTGCTACCGTGCTACCATCTTAGATCAAACAAACCCTTAACCCTTAACCCAAACCTTAAACTTAAAAGCTTAAACCTAAATCATCATTTTAATAGGAATATAACTTTTGTGTACTGTATCAAGGAAGAAGAAAAAAGCCATCAGCATTAAGAATGAGGTGAGGGAATCATATTACAGATTATTGACATACATTTGTATTTGAATTAGATTAATAAATATGGAATAAGTGACCAAATTTGTTCATGAACATTTCCTTTTATTAATATAAGGCCATCATTAATTTGATGCCTGTATTGTATGGATTTTATATTTTGTTTGTTTTGGTTGATCTCTATGGGAATAAAAGTTGTACCTTATTGTACAAGCTAAGTCGTATGATATCTTACGATTTTGCCATCTTGTATGAATTATTGAGTCGTCATGTAACTATTTTACCTAGACTATAAGTAGCGACCTAACACAGTTCCAAAATTATTTATTGGATAGAAGTAAACAAACATGACCTTAAAGGCATAGTTCACCAAAAAATGTAAATTATATAATCAATTACTCACCCTCATGCCATCCCAGATTTGTATGACTCTTTCTTCTGCACAACACAATTTGAGATTTTTATAAGAATATCTCAGCTCTGTAGGTCTGAAGTGAATGGGTGCCAAAATGTTTACGCTCCAAAAAGCAGCATAAAAGTTATCCATATGACTCCAGTTGTTAAATCTATATCTTCAGAATTTATATGATAGGTGTGGGTGAAAAACAGACCAATATTTAAGTCCCTTTTTGCTAGAAAGACTTCTCCCTTTCCAGTAGGGGGCGCTTGCATGAAGAATGTGAATAATCAAAAACACAAGAAGAAGAACTTAAAAATGTATCTTTTTCTCACCCACACCTATCAAATACCAGAGTCTATGGGACTACAGCACCATAGACTCTCTGTGCCAGTGCAAACTTCCTTCAGTTAAACAATGACAAGACAGAGGTCATTGTATTTGGCAACAAAGGGCGAAATTCCAAAGGTGAATACATACCTTGACTCCAAGGGCCTAAAGACAATAAATCAAGTAAGAAATCTTGGTGTCATTTTGGAGTCAGACCTTAGTTTCAGTAGTCACATCAAAGCAATAACTAAATCAGCCTACTGTAATCTAAAAAATATAGCCAGAATTAATGTTTTGTATCCAGTCAAGACATAGAGAAACTTGTTCATGCATTCATCACCAGTAATGTACACTACTACAATGGACTCCTATCTGGCCTTCCCAAAAAGACCATTAGACACCTGCAGATCATTCAGAATGCCATTGCCAGGATTATTACTCGAACCAAAAAATCTGAGCATATTATTACAGTCCTCAGGTCTTTACACTGGCTTCCAGGTACATTTAGAATTAATTTTAAAGTACTATTACTAATTTATAAATTGCTCAATAGCCTAGGACCTAAATACATTTCAGATATGCTTGTTGAATATAAACCTAACACACCTCTCAGATCATTAGGATCAAGTCAGTTCCCCGTCTGTCGTTCACTTCGACATTGTGTCAAATGAAGTGACACTAGGGGACTTTCTTGAAGGCCTTGCTTACCTTTGAACTTGAGAAAAGGCCAATGAGAATTTGGCAGACAGAATTTTCATGTCCCTCCCCTGCACATACGTGTATAAAGGGAGGGAATCATGCATCTGTTCATTCAGATTTCTTCTTCTGAGCCGAGCGTTTGAGCGTGGCAGTGCAGCTTTACCCCTGGGCGCTTTGACAGCATTTCCTTAAAGAGTAAAAGAGTATATTTTCTCTAAAAGATTATACACATTGGCATTGAAAGTCTTTTTAAAGACGCGTCTTTTTAAAGACATCTTTCCGCCTTTGTGTAGTTCCTGGATGCGGCAGATATCTCTCCACTTCGGTCATACGGTCATAAGAGCTGCCTCACGTGCCTGGGCTGCGATCACACACAGTCAGCGTTTTATGAATGGTTCATGTTCTCAGTGCGAGAACATAACCATGGAAATGTTGCGGCTTTCTTGCCTCTGAGGCGCCACCTTCCTACGGGATTGGGGCCGGCGCGGCTGTTGATGAAGGCGTTTTGGGGAGTGCAGCGGGCTCGGTTTCACCGGGTGAAAAACGAGCACGCTCGTTTTCTTCTGTTCTGGCTCGAGGTGAGAGCGGCTCGTCTCACGGCCAGTCTCTTCACTCCCTCCGACCCCGCGAGCTGGTCTGATGCTGATGACTCGACTGGGCTGCCACCTTTGGGTCTGCTCGTCCAGTCTGAGCCTGACGCACAGATGTCTTCTATGCTTGCCCGGGCCGCTCAGACAAGGCACAGCGGTTCCATTCCATTGATATGTCATCTTCAGCAGCGGCGCTCGGGTTGATGCATATGAGACCGCTTCAACACTGGCTTCAGACTCGAGTCCCAAGATGGACATGGCGCTGCGGCACATACCGTGTGTTCATCACCTCTTTCTGCCGCCAGACATCCAACCCTTATACAAACCTCTGTTTTCTGAGGACAGGAATTCCCCTACAGCAGGTGTCCCGATGTGTTCTGGTCACCACAGACACCTCCAAACAGGCTTGTGCAACAGGCACGCAGCCGCCGGCTCCTGAACGGGGCCCTGGCTGTGTTGGCACATCAACAGAGTTTCTGTAAATTTTTGCCCTGCGGAGGTTTCTCCCGCTATTTCGGGGGCAAACATGACTTGATTTGCTCAGGCAGCACCACCACAATAGCATACATAAATTGCCAAGGCGGTGTCACATGTCGCAAATCACCCGCCATCTCCTCCTTTGGAGCCAACAGTGAATCAGGTCGTTAAGCGGCATTAATATTGCATTAATATCACCTTCCACTGAGGTGATCACGTGCGCTCAGGAGGGTCCACTAAACTCGCGCTCCCTGGATGTTATTCCTCCCTAGCACTCTGGTCCGCGAATTCAGCGGAGGAATTCCCCAACCAGACTCACTACGTGTAATAAAATTACTCTGTATTGGAATAGGTGCTCCACAGGATGAGCCTTTGTGGACTTATCCCCTTGTGTGTATTTTCCATGGTACGGTCCCCCTACTGGCGGGCCCGCGTCTCCCTTGGCAGTCCTCGCTGCCCACCGGTCGCCATGTATTTAGCAACTCCTACCTAACAGCATGTAGGATCTACCACCGCACCATTTCTACATGTGGCCTGAAAACCCATGTGACATATTTTGCCACAATTTATCTCCCCCCAGCCTGGACAGGTGGTTGTCTCCGCTGGGTCTTTTCCCCCTGAAAGAATAGGAGTTGGAAAAGAATGCATGCGTGTGATAGCGTTAAAATGGCCCCAACCACTTTAACTCTATGCGAGAAACATAGAGAGAGAAAAGGTGCAGCTGACACAGCCTGCTCCCAAGCTTGGCACGTCGCTCCCCCCCCCTCCAGGACGCTGGGAATCTAAAAAGTTTATGACAATTTTTATGGGGCGTTAGTGAAGGGTACGTGCAGTCTGAAGCAGCCTGTCGCTTTGGCATGCAACTGTTTGCCTGCACCTGCTTCAGCAGCTCACATGCATGGTTCAGCACATGGCGTGATTGACCCCTAGTGTCGCTTCATTTGACACAATGTCGAAGTGAGTGACAGACGGGAACGTCTAGGTTACTGTTGTAACCTACGTTCCCTGATGGAGGGAATGAGACATTGTGTCCCCCCGGCCACGACTTAGAGCCACTGCAATGGCAGAGCCTTATTCTTGGCTTCTCAGTGCAAAACCTGAATGAACAGATGCATGATTCCTCACTTTATACCTGTATGTCCGGGGGAGGGACATGCAAATTCTGTTTGCCAAATTCTCATTGGCCAATTCTCAAGTTCAGAGGTAATCGAGGCCTTCAAGAAGTCCCCTAGTGTCGCTTTTAAAAAGAGATATTCTTTTAAAAATCTTCGTTTGTATTCAGCTGAAGAAAGAAAGTCATACACATCTGGGATGGGGTGAGAAAATGATGAGAGAATTTTCATTTTTGGGTGAACTATTCTTTTTATAATCAAACATTGAAATAAATATTAATATTACCATAAATTGCTTAGGTTTATCAATAGTAAAATTATGAACATTCATAGGCTGGGAAGTGACAATTTTGGTTTCTTGAATTTTGATGGTTTAATGGTCTCAGTGACTTCGACAACAAAAGAAATGGGAAGCATTTCCTCCTTTCTTTAAAAGTTCATTTTAATTTTGCTATCCAAACTATGCACAGTAACAGTATATAATTAGTTGCATTTTATTATTTGAATTCAGAATTATTTTTCAGATCAGAAAAGACCCAGGGTGGCTGTGGCTCAGGTGCTTGAGTGGGTTGGCCACTAATCATAGTGTTGGCGGTTTGATTCCTGGCCCACATGACTCCACATGCTGAAGTGTCCTTGGGCAAGACACTGAACCCCAAGTTGCTCCCAATGGCAAGCTAGTGCCTTGCATGGCAGCTCTGCCGTCATTGGAGTGTGTGTGTGTGTGTGAATGGGTGAATGAGTCACAGTGAAAAGTGCTTTGAATAATGTTAAGGTTAAAAAAGCGCTATATAAGTGCTGTTAAGACCAAATGTGTGTTAAGACCATTTACCTGCGACCAATTTTTAGGATGCAACCCACCAGTTGAGAACCACTGCTCTACAGCATAAACCTAACTATCCTTATGTACAGCAATGCATGTAGTGTTCTTAATCCAGTGCCCGTATCAAGATTTCGGGCAGTGCTACAGTAGGGGTCAAGATTTGAACTCTTCTCAGCTGCTCGTTCAATTTGATTATAATTGACCTGCAAGCTGAGAGGCCATGTGCGAGAGAGAGAACTGGTGTGCAAAGCTAACGAGAGCTGATTGTAAATACGGTAACTGGAGAGCCATGCGTATGCCCAGCACTCTTCAACCAGACTCTGGTAGAGTGTTTTAAAAGCACTGGAGCACGGGCCACTCGCCTATGGAGCGGGAGCCGAGAGCTTATGATGGGGCTGACCGGAGGTTTCCGCCTGCTTTTTCTATCTTTTTTTATCAACACGAGTGGCTTGTTCACACCGATGTTCTGGCCTGATCTCTTAAAATGGCCACCACTTCAACAGCCACCCACCTCTGCTATTAAATAAATCTAAATATATCCTGACACTACTGTGGTGCTCATAGGGTACGGTATGCAGAGAAAACTGTACAGTAGTACAGTAGTCACTGAAGCCCCCTATATCAATAAAACCGGTGCTATCTTGTTCTTTCAGTATGCGTTGATTGAGCTGATAATAAAGAGACCAGACAAATTTTTAAATGAATACAAACATGAATTAGAGTTAAAAAAATTAGATCAAATATTTTTTAACAAATTATTTTAGGATATGCCACGATGGTGAAATTAACTTTATATTTATACTCTTTTTACAAAAAAAAACTTTGTTTTAATATCAGCAACATAGCTAATGGTAAAAATTATATTATACATACATACATATGCAATTTTGAACAAAAGACAACTATGTTTGTGGTCTCTGGGATAGATGGCCATTTTTACACCAATAAACTTCTAAAGTCTATTTTGGTAATGGGGGGTCCCCGATTTTCCACTCCAATGATGTCATCATAGGATTATCATATTGCATATCACATTTTCCAACAACTTATCGCATTGCCTAAAAAAACTCATATAGAACATAAGGCTGAGTAAATGATGACATATGTTACTATTGTGTGAGCCAGAGGTGTGTGCATATATATATATATGTGTGTGTGTGTGTGTATGTGTGTGTGTGTGTATATGTATGTTTCTTCACTTGTGTGTGTATGCATGTTTGGATATGTGTTTGAGGTGAGTGCGAGGTGAGCAGATGTTAACCTAGAAAAGAAGTGATGTGTGGAGGACAGACATTAGTGACTACAGGAGAGAACAGCATTCTCACCAGGTGAGAGAATCTGTCTTTCACAGCTGACCCATAAGTTCCTTGCTTGTGTGTGACCCAGAGTGTTTGTGTTTTTGTTGCTGAATTTAAACCAACAGATAAAGTCCTTGTATTACTCCCCACATCGAGCTCTAAATTACTCACCAAGTGGCAAGGGCCATTTGAGGTCACGAGTAAGGGAAATCATTTATGAGGTGAAACGAATCGGTAGAGCATGTCAGATTTACCACCTTAACCTCCTAAAACCATGGAGAGAGGCAGTTACCATGACTTTGGCAATGGTGGTTCTGGAGAATGAGGAGATAAGGCCGGAGGTGAACTTAAAATCCACCAATTGAGTCACCCCGGTTACTTGTGTAGACCACCTCTAAAGTCACAGAGGATGCCAGGTTGCAAGAAGAGTTCTCAGATGTTTTCTCGCCTCTACCCAGTCATACGTATCTCATAGAGCACAATATCGAAACAACCCCAAAGGTAGTGGTACACAGTCATCCCTACCGATTACCCGAACACAAAAAAGAAGTGGTATGGGAAGAATTGAATTATGCTAAATATGGGGGTAATAGAAGTATCCCACAGTGACTGGGCCAGCCTGGTGGTTCTGGTACCTACGAGCGACGGCTTGGTCCGGTTCTGTGTGGTTTATAGAAACGTCTATGTGGTTTCTAAATTTGATGCATGCCTCGGACTGATGAACTGCTCGATCGTTTTTATTCAACACTGGATTTGACGAAGGGATATTGGCAGAGCCCCTTAACTCCCATGTCCCGTGATAAGACGGCATTTTCCACACCATTCATTTTACACTAATTCATGACTCGTCTGTTCGGTTTGTTTAGGGTCCTGGCTACATTTCAGTGGCTTATGGACAGAATCCTCAGACTGCATGGTGCTTATGCGACTGCCTATCTAGACGACATCATTATTTTAAGTAATGATTTGCAGCGTCACCTGTGGCATCTGAGGGCTTTCCTGAGATCGTTGAGATGGGCAGGACTCATGGCAATCCCAAAGTGCGCAATTGGGCTGGTGGAAGTACGGTATCTGGGCTTCCACTTGGGTCATAGGCAGGTGCAAATTTATGAGACCACAGCGATTGCAGCCTGCCTGAGACCTAAGAGCAAAAAGGAGGTGAGACCTTCCTCGGGCTGGCTGGCTATTATCGTAGGTTTGTGCCTAACTATTCGACCGTCACCAGTTCTCTGATTGATCGGACTAAAAAGGTTGCACCAAATCCAGTCCAGTGGATGGTGCCGTGTCAGCAGGCGGTTACGCGGGTGAAAGCTGCACTTTGCAGCAGGCCGTTATTGCACTCTCCTGACTTCTCTCTCCCTTTTATCTTGCCCTCGCTGAAGGAGACAAGGTACAACACGATTGAGAAGGAGTGTTTGACCATCAAGTGGGTGGTCCTGTAGAGATTGGGGTGTGTCCGAGCAACATCTGTAGAGAGCGAGGCCGGGAGAGGAAATCATTAAGGATTGACACCTGTCTCTAACAGCTGTTTTGTGTTGCAGTGAAAGCTAGATAGGGTTATGTGGGCAATCCAAACCGCCAATGGGGAGAGAGAGTAAAGCAAGAAGCAGTCTTGTGTGTGTGTGTGTGTGTGTGTGTTAAGTGCTATGCTGAAAAGTATAATTCTATATGTGTACGCTGAAAATGTTATTTTTAAAGACTCCCGCTTCCTCCTTCACAACCGAACAAGAGAGTTATCACATATGTATTTTGTATGTGTATGTGCTACTCAGAACAATATGTTTTTTTATTTCACATGTGTGTGTGTGTGTGTGTGTGCACATTCTATCTGACTAGTCAGTTTCCTTTCTTTTCTTTATTGTGGTCTACAGGCCAAATTAATGTCATGTTGTGACTGACACTAATTCATACCTTCGCAAGCTGGCTGATGATTGGATCCCCTCAGGCCTGGCACAGACAGAGCCAGGGTACAGGACTGAGTGTGTGTACCTGCAGGCTTCTTTGATATTTACAGCAGGGTCCAAGCTTTATTTAATCATCGCCCCTGGGTTTCCCTTGCATGTTTTTGCCTACAGCAACTTTAGACAGCTGATGCCATATGTGGTCTGTAACAACAGTTTTCCCATTCAGAGTACTCTCAGTTGAGACAGAGGATTCAGGGCTGGACTAGTAGTGTTGACAGGTGTAAAACCCACAAACAAGGAGAGCAGGACTGTATTTGAAGTTTGTCCGTGTATAAATATATATATATATATATATATATATATATATATATATATATATATATATATATATATATCAGTGGCGGGCCGTGCATTTAAAGTCTAGGCCTTCAGTGTGATTCATGCCATTAAGAAAACAGTTTCACAATGAATAAGACACCCTATGCCTTTGAGCATCATACATTATGTC
The DNA here is from genome assembly GCA_032164185.1 of Moxostoma hubbsi. Classification (NCBI taxonomy): domain Eukaryota; kingdom Metazoa; phylum Chordata; class Actinopteri; order Cypriniformes; family Catostomidae; genus Moxostoma; species Moxostoma hubbsi. Next base: position 12,785,429 of record JAVLUX010000018.1, on the reverse strand, counting down.
ACTGCTAACTAATAATACCAATTGAAATTTTAAAAACACGTCTACACACAAAAGCCAAAATTTAAAATGACACTTAATGCTCAAGCAAGTCTAATTTTAACTGCAGCATGCATCTCCAGAACAGACATTCAAAAATCATAATTTTTCACATGAATCTACCAAGGAGGTCTAAAATACCTGAAAATATATATTAAATATATATATAATTTGTGATTTAAATGTTGCCTTCAATAAATTTTGTTTCGTCAGGGTACACTGTTATGATGCGTTCCATTCAAGATGGATGTGGGATATTCCTGCTTGACATCTCTGACCATAAATGCATTCCATTCCCCGATATTCGGAACTGCAATGCTCCCATTAGCTTAGCAGGGGTTTGACTCTCATTAGAGATGTCTCCGAGCAACCCAACTGATAAACAGTGCTGCAGCACTAGCATTTGTGCTTCAGGTGTAAGGTTATCAAAATAGATTATGTTTTATATACCTGTCTCTGCAGGTGTTTGTTAAACAAGCTTTGATATCATGTAATGTGGAAACAAACTTATTTATCGATATTGCTTAATAAAGTGAATGTTTATCACTTACTTTGTATACTGTATATCCCTGAGTGTCCACATGTTTGTGTGACATCATGCCCCTGAATCTCTGTGAAATCGTGTTGAGATTTTCTGCACAAGCCTACAAGTTGTAATTCTGACTTAAAGATGCATTCCATTGCACTTTTCCTAGTAGGAAGTTGTAAAATCCAACTTTCCTCTTTTGTAAGTCGCTTTGGATAAAAGCGTCTGCCAAATGAATAAATGTAAATGTAAATGAATGGAATGCAGCATTACTTTTCAAAACTTGATCCGACACTGAATGCTTAAGCAGCCCAATTTACAGTTAGAAAACTCCGAAAATCAGTACTTTCCTTTTTAATAAATTAAGCAATTAAAGGGTCATGCAGAACCGCTTGTGTTTTTAAATCCATAAGGATCTCTTTTTCAATGGCAATATCAGCAGTGATGACAGCCGACTCGTCAGCAAGATCTCACGCTATTCGCTTTCAAATTACATACATCACTTAAAGCGCGATTGCATCACTCAAGGCCAGCTAGAAGGCCTCGACTGGGACATATCCTAAAGATCACACCCACCAAGAACAAATAAATCAATCTGATTGGAAGATGGATCTGACAATCTGACATTAGACAATCTGAAAATCACGTGCTGCTTTTAGCATGTGATTTGAGAAACAGCCATCACGCTTCGCTTGTAAGCATCAAGGAAAACATTTTGACTGGATAAACTTTTTGTTTTTCTCTAATTGTTTGTGAATTAATTAAGAGTGGAAAGCAATTAAAAATACACAGGCTTAAAGGTGATTGAGAATGAAAAGATGAAAAATATTTATTTATTTGGCATGTTAGGTCAGCAGAGAAGGCTTTGATGGCCCTGAGAATTCTGAGAATTGAGAATAAAGCATCAATCCAATCATATAACTCTCTTAGAAAAGCTATTTTATTGTGCGTGGAGCTGGGTACAGCCTCATGGGCACTGCCACCTTAATGTCACATGCAAAACTGTTGTATTTGACCAAACTGCTATATCTTTCACATGTGTTTAATTCTGCTTAACAGACTCAATATACAAATCTATTAATGTATATACCATTTCAAGGACTGTTTTTTGGTGACGTCAAGTGACATCATTGTTCCATGAACATTTCTTGCTTGTCAAAACAGAGGAGATTTAGCAGAGATGGGCCACTTCTGTTAAAATGAATAGGAGAAATTGGAATGCTCAACGGCAGCCAGCAGTCAACCAGCCTTACTGTTAAAATAGCCAATCACCTTTTAGATACAGAAATACAAGTCAGTCAACTCGAGAACATGCATGCACATTAGCTATACAAGACAATAAAATTAGGTTTTTGGCATAATCTGAGGTAAAGAAACACAATTTATGTGTTATGTGATGGGCTGACGTAATGAAGAGCCTCATCACCACTCTCTTTAAACACTGACATACCTCTCCTCGGGAGACTTGTTTCTACCAGCTGGTGTCTTTACAGGTCCAGTAACGGAGCAGGGAGGGTCCGGTGCAAGTTGGATGCATCGCTGGACCCACACCCTGAAACCCGTGAGTTTGAGTATGCCTTGCGGCCGACGGGCCAGGATGCTGGGCCACTATTTCCCTCAAGTGCTGAGGCCAATGGAAGCAAGACCTCTCGAGTGAAGCTGCACAGTTATGTCAGAGTTTGTGCTTATTTGAAATAAGTTATTTTATCGTAATCTGAACCAACCAGTTTGGAGATTTCTGTCTTTCCCCATTCAAATAGATAGGAGCTGCACTTTCATGCCGCTTGTTTACATAGAAAAATAGCTGCAAAAACGGCCGCCAAGTCGACTGACTTACCTAGAAAAGAGACTTTGTTAAAAGGATCCGGAAATATGTCCGGACCGTTCAGGACAGCAGCGTTCTCTGGGGCTGCATGGGGCGGGGAACTCCCTCTCCTGAAATGAGACACATGCAGCATATTTGGGACAGTTTAGTTGTCCGTTCTCTCTGACCCTCTCAGTCTGCCCAAGGAAAAAGTGTCTTTACCTGCTCACAGCCAAAAAGGAATGAAATGGTAATAGCACCATATAGTATAGGTGAAGTTAATCAAATGCGCCTAATGACTAATTTACACTCACTGAGCACTTTATTAGGAACACCTGTACACCTACATATTCATGTGATTATCATGTGGTGATGTGAATCAAAATGTTTTTTTAAAGGACGCAAAAAAAGTTACTAGCTTCCATAGCCGGCCCCGGCCCAGAATTTTACCCCATTAATTTCCGTCCAAAATGTTGCCGAAAAAGGCAAAATTAATAACCAATAATTATCTAAGGTAACCCTTCAAGCCAGTCAGGTTTCAGTATCAAGGCTGGTTGTGGTTAATGCGACAGGTGTGAAGAAAGTGACATTTAATCAAATATCAATGGAATAAAAATTATTTATTTATTTAATTAAAAAAAAAAAAAAAAAAAAAATCTGAGACCATCAACCTGTAAAAAGGCAGGCAAAGCTGCTAAAAACATATAGATTTGCCCCTTGAAGGTCTCTGCATTGTTCTGTCTTTTCTGAGCACTGAAGTAAAGCGATTATTGTTAATAATTTGCAGTTTACAAATTCATCCCGTTATTAATTTTATCTGACTCCAATTTTATATTAATCTGACCTCTAATTTAGATTAAAGCTCTAAATACTTTCTGATCATTCTTTTATTTTAATTATTTAAGTTATTGATTACTCTGAATCCTCTTCTATTCATTTACCTTTTGATCAGTTTCTAATGAGACTCAAACTGATAGTCTTTAAGTGGCTTCCTCCTACATTAAAGTTTCAGTTATGATATAAATGATTCTTAAAATGGTATTCTCCTGCTCGGTTCCTCCAGAACAGTTTCTCCTATTTTAAAGAACCAGTGTTGATATAAATGATTTCAGAGGAATACAGAATAAATCAACAAGTAACAATTTATTTTCCAGGTAAGATTTAAAACACAAGTTAAAGAAACAAGTCAAAGAACATACCTGGCAGTTGAGAAAACTACATGTAATTTCAAAGCATGGGAAATCTGAATGCAGATTTCTGTTATTAAAGTTACACACAGTGAGGTGTGGGATCATCTGACTACAGAGAACCTTGAGCTCTGGGCCAGCCTTCCTTAAATATCCAGACAGAATACACATTGTGTACCAAATGGTATTATCCTTTGAGAATTTGGGGGTGAATGGGTTCTTGGCTTCCTGGTGTTAAACCTTCAAGGAGGGGTATAGACCTCTAGAGTTATTCAGTATTTGGCAAAGACATTATAACTTTGTCGTCATTGAGTTTTATAAACCTGGGGACAAAACACTATACCAGACGCACTGAGACATTTGAAATGATACCAAACATGTTACACTAGTTACATTATTTGTATACATCAGATATGGTCTTTTGTTACATACAGATATTAGGTGAGTTTGAGGTGATTCTGAGCTGAAGGGGAATGGATGAGGAGGTGAGGGGAGAGAATGGGACAGATGTGGAAGGGCAACAATGAGGTGTGAATTTGCAGTCTTCGCTCAGTGGGGTGTGGTGCCTCAGGAAGAGATGCTAATTGTGAGACAGTTCATTTGTTGATCTTCTCGAAGTTGATCATCAAAGGCTCTTTGCCTTTGAATGTAAACACATTGGCACATTGGCACCCAGCCTTACAAACCCGAACATCTTATCATGTGGCTTGTCGAGCGCATTGCCAAGGAGACATGGAGGCTTGACACCATCCACCGCAGCATCCATGCTCAAGCACCACACGCCCCACCGAGAACGAACCACATTATAGTGACCACGAGGAGGTTACCCTTATGTGACTCTACCCTCCCTAGCAACCAGGCCAATTTGGTTGCATAGGAGACCTGGCTGGAGTCACTCAGCATGCCCTGGTATTCTAACTAGCGAACTCCAGGGGTGGTAGCCAGCATCTTTACCACTGAGTTTCCTAGGCCCCCTGAAATACAAATTATTAATGGATTTCAAAAGTAAAAGAGTGAAGGAAATATATTCTCAGCAATGAAGGAGCGTAGGATGTTAATGGTAAAGACTATTTTAAGATATCAGAAAGTGCTCATCTGTGTATAGGAGTATAATTATAAGCCAAAAAGATATAATAATACTTGCAATCTTTTATTGGTTTGATCAATCAATATTTCAATATCAGCCTTCAACGAAAAATTTCCAAATGTACCTCCACTAGTGTACTTCCTTTTTTTCTTTAACACATTTTTTCTTATTTTTGTTCCATTTTCTAGCAGGATATTATTTTGAATATTTGGTGTTTTTAGGGCCACGCAGGTTGTTTTTGTCCAAAAGACTGTGACAGTAGAACACATCCATACATTTTCGGCAAGACACAGTACAGTTAGGGTAAAGTGTATACCCCACCCCCCAAACAACAACTGGCTCACTCATTGAGTCGTAACAAGTAGTTTTTTAGTCAACAACTTGGGGTCTTGTGACAACTGCACAAACAACCATCTTTTTTTGGACATGTCCGACCTTTAAATTAGCTGTTTTTTTTTTTGTCTTTTGGCTTAGTTAGAATGTTTAAGAGCATGTAATATGCCACACTGGGATGTCAGGAAACATGTGATGACATAAAAAGCAGCTGAATTAATTTTTTTCATTGCAACAAATTGTCTAAAAGAACTGATTTGCTATATGTCAGATATCCTTTAACTAATGCATTTTATTTGCAAGGTTGTGTGAATTACTGGAAGTAAAAACATGCACAAAATATTTTCATTACATTTTGAAGATATGTCTTATGTTTATCTGACAGATGTCTTGCTCTCTTTATTAAGGAGGAAGCTGAGAGATGGGTAAAAAAATCCATGCAGTCATTTATTGTCAGCACTTTCCAGCGTGACACAGAGTATTAGCTTTTCAGCACAATATGCACCCACAACACGAACTCGGCTGCGTGCGTATCTCTCCCCACCCCCCTCCGGCAGTCTGGACACCCTTTTTAATCCTCTCCAGCTCTCATTGAAACACAGAACAGCTGTTAGAGATAATTTCCCACAGGTGTCAATACTTACTGTTCTCCTTCTCCTGGCTTCGCTCTCTACAGACATCATTTGGCCAACATCACCATTATTTTTTGGTATATATTTATGTTCTTCATGGATTTTCTCTTGGAGGGGCCCCCTATTGGTCATGGGCCTGTTGCGCTGCATATTTTGCAAACCCTGTATTTGCACCCTGCTTCAACACATCTCATTCTGCACTTTAATCCTCCACAAATAAAAAAATATATAAATATCTATCTTTGTTTGGATCAAATCCTGATTACGCGATAGCAGAGAATGGAAAATATATTTTTTATCATTCATTTGGCTACAAAATCCTGAGGCTTATCAAAAATAAGGGGGTATTACCCTGGAGATAGTTTGGATATTGTGAGTCAGACAAAGGAACAGGCTATGAGAAAGTTATCTCTTGCTTTACACTAAAGTCCACATTCACAGCCCAAGCTGAATAAAAGAACATTCAAATTTCAAGGTTTGTTAAACCTTATCTTCAGGACGATCGTTTTAAATGAATGTGCTCTCACACACGAGCTTCATTAGCAATTCGGATAGTTTTGCTGAGATCTTCCATTCACTCTGACCTTCTGTAAAAGTCCAGCTTGGTTAAACAAGACTGTGAAATTATGTTTAGGGCAATTTATGTAATGTTGCATAGCAACTCTATCAGGACTTGAAAGTCATGAAAAGTTGGCCGTTTTGAATGTTTTAGAACTAGCAGGTGTGTATTGTAGGGACAGAGCCAATGGGGACTATGAACTGTACTGACTGGCTGTGTGTGAATGATTTAGGAACTGGCTATCTGTCTTGCTAGGTTATGTGTGTGTGTGTGTGTGTTTGGAATACAGAGTGAGAATTCATGGGCCTTTGAATGGAGGTTTGGCTCAGAGACTTCACTGTTGTACGTGACAGATGGTGGAAAACAGCAAGTGCTGTGGAGAGATATTCAAATCTGATCTTGGAGAATGTGAAGAGGGTTTCTGGCCAGAGCAAAGCATCTTGCAGAGAGAAAGATAGAGAGAAAAACGGAAGAAGAAAAAGATCAGACAGAGGTAGAGGGCTTGATCAGATTTGTGGAGAAACCGTAACTTGCATTTTTAGTTTCTTCATTTCCATTTCTAATGTTCTGAGAGTGTTATTATTCTTTATGATAATTTGTAACTTTTTTTACAGTTAGCTGGATCTCACATTAAGGCCCCTGTATACCAGAAATACTGATCTCATAAAATGTAAATACAAGAAGCCCCAATGGATATAGTCATGTCATTTCATCTCACCACACTGCAGCAATTATTTTTAAAGTACAAGACAGGATTATTATAGATTTGAAAATTTGATTATATATTTTGACTTTAAATGTCAGTTTAGTTTTAGTTTCTATTTTGGTAACATTTTATAATAATGTTGTATTTTTTAACATGAGTTAACACAATAGTTAACATGAATTTATTAATCTTTGTTAATATTATTTTTTAATATATATAAAATACTTTACATTTTACATTAAAATGTGAAGTATTAACATTAGTCTATGCATCATAAACTAAAATGAAAAAAAAAAAAACGAAAAAACAATTAACAATATCCATCCATCCATCTTCAACCGCTTATCCGAAGTCAGATCACGGGGGCAGCAGCTCCAGCAGGGAACCCCAAACTTCCCTATCCCGAGCCACATTAATCAGCTCTGACTGAGGGACCCCGAGGCGTTCCCAGGTCAGTGTGGAGATGTAATATCTCCACCTAGTCCTGGGTCTTCCCCGAGGCCTCCTCCCAGCTGGAAGTGCCTGAAACACCTCCCTAGGGAGGCGCCCAGGGGGGCATACTTATCCGATGCACAAACCACCTCAACTGGCTCCTTTTGACGCAAAGGAGCAGCGGCTCTACTCTGAGCTCCTCATGGATGACTGAGCTCCTCACCCTATCTCTAAGGGAGAAGCCCGCCACCCTTCTGAGGAAACCCATTTCGGCCGCTTGTACTCGCAACCTAGTTCTTTTGGTCATGACCCAGCCTTCATGACCATAGGTGAGGGTAGGAACGAAAACTGAGCAGTAGACTGAGAGCTTTGACTTCCGGCTCAGCTCTCTTTTCATGACAACTGTGTGATAGAGCGAGTGCAATACCGCCCCCACTGCCCCAAATTTCTGGCCAACCTCCCGCTCAATTTGTCCCCTCACTTGTGAACAAGACCCCGAGGTACTTGAACTCCTTCACTTGGGGTAATACCTCCTTCCCTACCCGTAGTACGCACTCCATCGGTTTCCTGCTGAGAACCATGGCCTCAGATTTAGAGGTGCTAATCCTCATCCCAGCCGCTTCACACTCAACTGCCAAGCGATCCAGTGGGAGCTGAAGGTCACGGACTGATGATGACATGAAGACCACATCATCTGCAAAAAGCAGCGATGAGATACCCAGCCCACCGAACTACACCACTTCCCCACCCCAACTACGCCTCATTATCCTGTCCATGAATATCACAAACAGGATTGTTGACAAAGTGCAGCCCTGGTGGAGACCAACCACCACATGGAACGAACTTGACTTCGTGCCGAGGACACGGACTCAGCTCTCCTTTGGACGTACAGGGATTGGATCAGGGAACCCCCCACCCCGTACTCCCGCAGCACCTCCCACAGTATCTCCCGGGGGGGACCCAGTCATATGCCTTCTCCAGATCCACAAAACACATGTAGTCTGGATGAGCATACTCCCAGGCCCCCTCCAGGATTCTTGCGAGAGTAAAGATCTGGTCCATGGTTCCATGGCAAGGACGGAACTCGCATTGTTCCTCTTCAATCGAGGTTCGACAATCGGCCGAACCCTCCTCTCCAGAACCTTGGAGTAAACTTTACCAGGGAGGCTGAGAAGTGTGATACCCCTGTAGTTGGCACACACTCTGTGGTACCCCTTTTTGAAGAGGGGAACCACCACCCCGTTCTGCCGCTCCTTAGACACTGTCCCAGACTTCCACTCAATGTTGAAGAGGCATGTCATCCATGACATCCCCTCCATATCCAAAGCTTTCAGCATTTCTGGTCAAATTTCATCAATCCTCGGGGCTTTGCCACTGCGGCGTTGTTTGACTACCTCTGTGACCTCCCCCAGGGAAATTTAATTTGATCCCCCCATCAGCCTCCGGCTCTGCCTCTAGCATAGAGGGCGTGTTGGGATTTGAGAGTTCTTCAAAGTGTTCCTTCCACCGCCCAACAACCTCCTCCGTTGAGGTCAACAGCGTCCCATCTTTGCTGTATACAGCTTGGATGGTTCCCCGTTTCCCCCTCCTAAGGTGGCAGACGGTTTTCCAGAAGCACTTTGGTGTGGACCGAAAGTCCATCTCCATGGCTTCTCCGAACTTTTCCCACACCCACTGCTTTGCCTCCATCACGTTAGAGGTCGCAGCCCTTCGGGCCTGTCGGTACCTTGCGGCTGCCTCCGGAGACCTCCGGGACAACATATCCCGGAAGGCCTATTTCTTCAGTCGGACAACTTCCCTGACCACCAGTGTCCACCACGGTGTTCGAGGGTTACCACCCCTTGAGGCACCTAAGACCTTGAGGCTGCAGCTCTCCACTGCGGCTTCGGCAATGGAAGCTTTGAACATTGCCAACCTCCGCAGGGATGCCTGAAAAGCTCTGTCGGAGGTGTGAGTTGAAGATCTCATGGACAGGGGCCTCCTCCAAACGTTCCCAGTTCACCCGCACTACTCACTTGGGCATCCCAGGTCTGTCCAGAGTCTTTCCCCATCCCCTGACCCAACTCACCACCAGATGGTGATCGGTTGACAGCTCTGCCCCTCTCTTCACCTGAGTGTCCAAAACATATGGCCTCAGATCCGATGACACGATTACAAAATTGATCATCGACCTTCGGCCTAGGGTGCTCTGATACCATGTACACTTATGAGCACCCTTATGTTCGAACATGGTGTTTGTTATAGATAATACATGACTAGCACAGAAGTCTAACAACAAACATCCACTCGGGCTCAGATCGAGGAGGCCATTCCTCCCAATCACGCCTCTCCAGGTGTCCCTGTTATTTCCCACGTGCGCATTGAAGTCACCCAGTATCACTATGGAGTCCCCTACTGGGGCCCTATTCAGGACTCCATTCAGGGTCTCCAAGAAGTCTGAATACTCTGAACTGCTGTTCGGCGCATATGCACAGACAACAGTCAGAGTTTCCCCCCACACAACCCATAGCCGTAGGGAGGTGACCCTCTCGTCCACCGGGGTAAACGCCAACGTAGCGGCGCTCAGCCAGGGACTCGTGAGTATCCCCACACCCGCCCATCGCCTCACACCCTGGGATACTTCAGAGAAGAATAGAGTCCATCCCCTATCCAGGATTACGGATCCAGAGCCAAGACTGTGCGTCGAGGTAAGCCCCACTAGGTCCAACTGGTAGCGCTCCACCTCCCTCACCAGTTCTGGCACCCATATGGCAGCGCACCCAACTCCTGCAGTTTCTCCAATGGGTGGTGGGCCCAAGGGATGTAGAGGGGGGTGTCACGTCGCTTCTTCGGGTTGTGGCACTTGCCGACGAGCCCTCCGTCTGGGCCTGGCTCCGGGCAGGGTAACTCCTCCTCTTGCCATTATTTCCATGAGTCTTTGCGAACCATTCTTAGTCTGGCCTCTCACCTGAGACCACTTTGCCTTGCACTTTGCCACGATAAGGTGATGGTTACCGGAGAGGTACTAACAATAGTATTTTGATAAATTAACATTAACCAAGATAAACAAATGCTCTAAGTGCATTGTTAATTCATGATACCTAATGCATTAACTAAGGTTAACAAATAGATTATTATTGTAAGGTGTTACCTATATTTCTATTGTACTGTGTATTTGGAAAATGACTAATTTTTGTTTAGTTTAGTTTTTATTATTTGTTTTAGTATAGGTTTATTTTATCTTACATTTTAATATCGCATCACATATCATTCCATCTACCTATGATGTCATAAGCAACAGTGCAACAAGCAGTTGTGTTACATGTCCATCAGGTAGTCTTTTCTGTCTAATAGAGTGCAGCAATAGGGATCCAGAATAAAATATCCCATTTAAATTTTCCTTTGGTTTAATTGTTGTTTAATGAAAACATATCAATCTTTTAATACAGACCTACTATGAGCTCTGCGGTTGTAAATTGATGATATATGCTTCTAATAAACCATCAGTCTGCATTATTTCAAAATATTTTCTTTTGTTTTTTTTTTGTTTAGAAATCCTGTTTTATAGCAGAATTCCTTGTGAAGAACTACACAACCCATGATCCTGAAGAGAAACGCTCGACCAATCATGGGATTGTTCCTTTCACTTTTTGTCAGATTTTCAAATATTTTTTTGCTTCAAATTGAAGTCTGTAACATTGTGATTTACATCAGAGATGATTGGTTTGGTTCAAGGCTTAGAACTTTTTTAAGAGGGATTTTATAAAATCCATATGGAAGAAATGAATGGGGGAAAAAACACTTGCACATATGGGGAAATCCACTAAGAAAGAAATGCAAAAGTGTTGTCTGCACTGGATTAGTGCCCGATTCGCTAAAGGAATTATGCAGATCAGGCAATAGCGCAAACATGGCCACAAAATCTGTGCTGAATGCAATTTGCACATGCAATACCCTGATCTAGCAGACTGATGCTATAGCAGAGTACACTCTGCTGAGACTGTACAGAATAACTCCACTACTAAGATCCAGACACCGGAACCATTGCTTTAACATGCCATAAGTGTGTCTGAATACACAACATATTTGGATATATGGTTATAAGTTATAACACTCTTCTCCATCATTTGATCATCATTATTTTATGAAATCCTTCTGCCATGATTAATAAAATAGGTAAACACACATCTCTTTAAAATAAAATTTGGTTTGCTTTCATCAGGCAGTAATAGCTAGATGTTTATTTTGCTGGGCAAATACCACAGAGTTTTGTGAATGAAGCGTAATCTATAATAAGACTAATTCACATAGAAAGGAGGTGTTTTGGGATGGAAAGCAATGATCATTAGGCATGTCATAAATTATTGATATATTGATTATTAATGGGCACGTTCATTTATAAATATATTTTTGAGGCATCTATTTATTAATATTATCCAAAATTAAAATTAGAAGGCCTAATTTACATGCTTTCCAATTCACTCAGTTGGGCTTCTGTTGAATATCTGGGTCATAGCATTGGGAGACCACAAGGGGGTGATATAACATTTACTGAAGCATGGGTATTTTAGAGCTTGCACATACACACAAATGTAACAAAGGTTTTTGCATGTCTTCAAGAATGAAAGTGCCATGGAGGAATTTGCAGGTTAGTGTATGAATCTGGTTTAACAGAACATCCTCCACTGATAGCTAGAGTAAGTAATCTTTGTCTTTTGATAATGATTTGGGTCGATTTTAATGGAAAACTATGCAAGTTGAGCTCCGAGGCACAGCAAATTTTTAAGCAGCCTCGAGAGATGGTGAGACTGCGTTATGTATGAACCTTCATAGAAAATAATTATTTCTAATCTTAGAACGTGCCATGTCGTCCGTCTCATCTCGATAATCCTCTGGAAAATCTTCCGATCATCGATGCGTGAAAAAGGCATTGATCCTAAACCCAGAGGTGGGAGCAAGTCACACATGTTCGAGTCACAAACAAGTCTCAAGTCTTAACCATCAAGTCTCGAGTCAAGTTTCAAGTGCAGTCCTGATGAGTTTCAAGTCATGTCGAGTCAAGCCACAGTACTAAAAAAATAAATAAAAGAGGTTAATTTTTTTTAATAAGTAATTATTTTTGCTCTGAAAAGATGAACTTATATACACATCTTTGCCTTATTTTTTTATATGAATTGTATAACAGTAATGTATTATACAATATATATACACTCACCTAAAGGATTATTAGGAACACCATAATAATACTGTGTTTGACCCCCTTTCGCCTTCAGAACTGCCATAATTCTATGTGGCATTGATTCAACAAGGTGCTGAAAGCATTCTTTACAAATGTTGGCCCATATTGATAGGATAGCATCTTGCAGTTGATGGAGATTTGTGGGATGCACATCCAGGGCACGAAGCTCCCGTTCCACCACATCCCAAAGATGCTCTATTGGGTTGAGATCTGGTGACTGTAGGGGCCATTTTAGTACAGTGAACTCATTGTCATGTTCAAGAAACCAATTTGAAATGATTCGAGCTTTGTGACATGGTGCATTATCCTGCTGGAAGTAGCCATCAGAGGATGGGTACATGGTGGCCATAAAGGGGTGGACATGGTCAGAAACAAAGCTCAGGTAGGCCGTGGCATTTAAACGATGCCCAATTGGCACTAAGGGGCCTAAAGTGTGCCAAGAAAACATCCCCCACACCATTACACCACCACCACCAGCCTGCACAGTGGTAACAAGTCATGACGGATCCATGTTCTCATTCTGTTTACGGCAAATTCTGACTCTACCATCTGAATGTCTCAACAGAAATCGAGACTCATCAGACCAGGCAACATTTTTCCAGTCTTCAACTGTCCAATTTTGGTGAGCTCTTGCAAATTGTAGCCTCTTTTTCCTATTTGTAGTGGAGATGAGTGGTACCCAGTGGGGTCTTCTGCTGTTGTAGCCCATCCGCCTCAAGGTTGTGCGTGTTGTGGCTTCACAAATGCTTTGCTGCATACCTCGGTTGTAACGAGTGGTTATTTCAGTCAAAGTTGCTCTTCTATCAGCTTGAATCAGTTGGCCCATTCTCCTCTGACCTCTAGCATCAACAAGGCATTTTTGCCCACAGGACTGCCGCATACTGGATGTTTTTCCCTTTTCACACCATTCTTTGTAAACCCTAGAAATGGTTGTGCGTGAAAATCCCAGTAACTGAGCAGATTGTGAAATACTCAGACCGGCCCGTATGGCACCAACAACCATGCCACGCTCAAAATTGCTTAAATCACCTTTCTTTCCTATTCTGACATTCAGTTTGGAGTTCAGGAGATTGTCTTGACCAGGACCACATCCCTAAATGCATTGAAGCAACTGCCATGTGATTGGTTGATTAGATAATTGCATTAATGAGAAATTGAACAGGTGTTCCTAATAATCCTTTAGGTGAGTGTATATATATATATATATATATATATATATATATATAAATAGTAAATTGTGTTAATTGTGGGCACTTAAATATACTGTGAATACTTCTAGATACCTAATTATCCAAATGTTTAGATTTATAAATAAACGGTTAAAATGTATAACACTATGTGTATGCTGTATAAAAATGTGGTGAGACTTTCACATTGATCTAACAAAAACAGCATAGGGGCTGAATGAAAATGCAAATTCGCTCTCTGACAGTAGGTGACGCTTATGGAAGAGCAGAAATCTAGCTGTTACCCTGGTAATGCTTGTACACAAATCAGCCCTGTGCTTCTAAACAATACTTTATTAGATATTATACAGAGGTAAGATGAAAAGAAAATGCCATCGAAGACAGTCAGTTCCCATCAGAGATACATTTATATAAAATAGTCATTAAGGTATTGCATTCAAGGGCTTTAGTTAAAGTCTTCAGAAGTCATAATCACAATGAGAGCACTTGGATTTCGTCACAAGTTATTCTGTATATGTTATACTACTTATCACATTTTAAATAAAGTGTTGTGACTGCAAATCTGCCTGATTGTTTTTATATTGCCAACAATTGGTTATTGTATATTGTTGAATGTTGAGACAATGGCGGGTAACTTCAAACTTGTCACACTACAAAACATGAGATTAATCGTGAATCATTTTAATTTACTGCGACTCGAGTCAAGTCATGTAACTCGAGTCCCCAACCTCTGAACAAACCTAATGGTCATGACATCATTTAAATGCTTAAGACACAGTGCTATTTCAGCACTGATTGCACCTGGATAGGGAGGTTAGTAAATTAAACAGAAGTTTTGCTTTGAAATACCACGCAAGAAAAGTTTGTTAATGTAAATATTCAATAGTCAATAATGCTATTGTTGGCATGATTGCCACCTTTTAAAATATAGGCAAAGTATATTATAGTACTGTAATTCACATTGAAATATTTTTCTTTACTACAAATATTCATATTTTCATAATAGTTAATGGATTATGAATAGTTTAATAGATAATGACCTTGGCACAAAAACAAAGTATAATGAAGGAGAGAGGAAATATACAAAGAGTACAAATAAGAGAACAAGTGGTCTGTGTGAAAGAGATAGCGAGGGAGTTTGTGACCCATGTCAGCAGATGGTGGTCTTGATGGTGGTCTCATTGGTAGTGGTGGACCGCCTGGTCTGGGGGTGAAGAATGGAGCGAGGGGAGCAGACCTACACCGTCTGTCTCTTAATAAACAGGCATCAGATCCTGGGCCCTGGCCACCCAAACCAGCATCTCTCCCTCACCACCAGAGCCTAGCAGGGAGGCAAATGGCCACACTCTGTCTGACAGAAAAACAGAGAGAACAAAGCCAGCAAGCCATATGTGTCTTCCACTAAGAGGAACTCAAACCAGAGATTGTCTAACATAGAAATGTTGCAGCTGCACAGCTTTTCCTCACATGCAGAATTAGTGGCGTAATCAGCATTGAGAGGTGGTGAAAAAACCATGAGTAAGATTAAATCTATGCAATGATATCATGCACATTATGGGCGTTTTTGTGCCCATTACAGCAAAAGTATTGTATAGAATTTTACTATAGTATATCAGTCAGACTGATACTTGACTATCTTGAGACTACTCTCATAGAGAGAACTACAGTATGCCCATTTCGGCTTTTCAACAGAAGTGGTAACTTCCCCCTTATGTCAGTTTCATATTGTAACGACAGGCAACGAGAGAGGATCTAAGTGCAGCTTTGATTAATCCAAAACAAGAAAACTAGGAATCAAGAAAACTAGGAATAAAGAAAACCACGGGGAATTTAGCACAAAACATACTAAACATGAAATAACAGACAAAAGGACAAAAAGGGGGGAAACAAGGGCTTAAATATACAAGGGGAAACAATGAACACCTGGGAAAACAATTAGGGAATGGGAATCAATCAGGGGAAAACCAATAAGAAAAAGAAACTACAAAGAACTACAAAAACCAAAAAGGAAACAGGAACAAAATAGGAACTTCAGCATAGAAGCACAAACACAAAAGACAACCGAATGTGACACATATTAAATAATAAAGACACAGGGGCTTGTTGTCACACCTTTTACTCCAGTGAATAGTTCTCAGGCAAAGTTTATATTTTAAAGTAATTTTTTTCTAAAGGAGCATACCTTAAAATCTTGGCTATATATATATATATATATATATATGTATGTATGTATTGAACATTTTCACTACTCTTATATTGTCACACTATATGGGGTAAGTTGTCCCAAGTGCCACAAAGAATTTGCAATTAAACCAGTGGTGTAGGTTTCATGTTGACTCTTACCTTAATGCGTGTACACTAAAAAAAAAAAAAAAAAGATTTTGCAGTGAAGTAAATATAGCAGAAAACATTATGTACTTTCTACATTGAATAAGTTAAATATTAAGTGAATTCTACATTTGTACTTAATTTAAGTAAAATGTACAAAAGAGTGAAATTTACTTGAAAAAGAGAATTGCAAGGTAAACTTTACCTGAGAATTTCTAATTAAAGCTAGCAAGAATTGTGTGTAGCCATTACTTAAAATATGGTCTGTTAAATTTACTAGCAATTTCAGCATGGAAATTGTTTCCTAGGTTTTTTTTAAGTAAACCCCACTCCAAAATGTATTTCAGTGTGGTGGTTGTTATAGCTCTCACAAGAGCTATAACAAAAATATAATGAATGTGAAAATTTACTTTATTTATTTAACAAAAAAAAATATTTATTTAAGAGGGTTTGGGAACTAGGTGTTTGAAACCAACAAACAAAACCTCTGCTTGAGAAAACACACATTTGAGCAATTGAACATTTGACTCAAAGATGCCTCGATACTGAGATATAGCCCTTGAATGAAAACTAGCCCTGGTCTCCCCTGTATACACTAGACACAAGGCACCATGTTTATCCAATCATATTATAGGAACATAGCTAACTGTTGTGTAATTATATATACCATTCCAGCACTGTATCAGCCAATCATCACAATACTGTATTATTGGGAATGGCATTGGCCATATAAAAACCCATATGGGTTGTCCACTTAAATGGGTCAACTACTAATGTATGAATGATACCTGTTCTATAGGTGTGCAATCCTTGTCAGTAATTCAAATCAAGCGGTATCTGTTTAGCTGTTGAATGTACTCATGTTCAGTTTCAATGACATAACCCCTGTTCATCTCTTGAGCAAATGTACAGCATGCCAGATTGTGAGAGATCGAGTTTGCATTGCACAATAATTTGTCACATATGGCATCATGCCAGATGTTTACGGAAGATGCCAATCAAATGGCTGACAAGTACATAACACATTCTGCCACTTGTTTCTAGAACAGCAACACAACAAGGTGAAGCAGTCGTCTAATGAAGATATCAGCCCCATCAGTTTAAGACGCAGTGGATCTCCTGTCTTTTTTTTAGGAGACTGTGGTTATTAGGGGAATATTTAAAGAGTGGACGGGATGACTCATATTGCCAGTGCTCATCCTTCATGGGGCTTTTGCCTCATTAAATCTTTAACGGTGTGTATAGACTCGGAAAGGCTGGATGGCTTGATCACACCCCTCGACCCTTTTGCCCTTCAGCACAGCCTCATACTTCGCCTACCCCAAAGGCACAGGCCACAAACTGAGGCAAGCCATCCATGTGTTGATTGATAGCACTTCCATACTAATTTACTTTAATGAACCCTTTAAAGTGAATAATTTAAAGGGATAGTTCACCAAAAAAAATTGAATTCTGCCATGTTTTCCAGATCCATTACTTTTTTCTTCCATGGAACACAAAATGAGATGTAAGGCCAAATGTTAGTCTCAGTCACCATTCACTTTCACTGCATATTTTATTTTTGAATGTGACTGATGTTATAATTCTACCTAACACCATGTCTACACTGGGCACATCTGTTGATGCGATACACCACAATCAAGGCTTGAGGATGTCTACAGTCGATGCGTTTAAGTGAACAAGGAGGTGCAGAAAGCATGGACCAATCACCTATGAGCTCGAGTAGACTTTAACAAGTGTTAAACAGGGGAAATAACCCTTATTGTCCTCTGGAATCCACTTATAATTTAATAATTATAAATATAATATAAATATTTTTGTTGCTATACTGCATAAACATGTGGTTAGAAACAAAATATAATTGAAATAAGTAGATCAGAGACCAGAAACATCACAAGCTGGCTTAAATGTAGCAGTCAGAAGTCATTTAAATATGTTACAAACAAAATGTATGGCAAAAAGATTAAATGTATAATTTTTGGTAAGTTTAATCATTTTATTTTAAGTGGCTAGAACAGAACAGGGCATCTGTTTACTGTCGGCACATCAGACAGCTTCATTGATTATAATGGGATTCTATTTGGTTTTAACGCAATGCGCTGCTTTAGTCCGGTGTAGACAAGGTGTTACATCTCCTTTTGTGTTCCATGAAAGAAAAAAAATCATTACAGGTTTGGAACAACACAAGGGTCAGTAAATGATGAAAGAGTTACAATTTTTTTGATGAACTGTCACTTTAACAATACAAATGTTGTTTAAAGGAGGATTAATTAATTCCTACATAGTCAATTAACTTCATAAATACAGTTTATTTGCCTATTTTCTTTTATTAAAGCAGGGACACATAGTCATTAAAAGACAAACTTCAGTCAATTCTTCAGGAAGAATACAGGGGGCACTGTTCTCTCATTATCATCTCACTATACCACAGCTGTCTGTGCTGTATTACAGACTGCGATAGGCATGCTTAATGTAATAACCTACATTTTAACTTTAGTGAAAGTAATAACACTGGCATTTATGCACATTTGGATAACTGATCAAATTAAATTCAAAAAGGTGCAGATAAATTGACATTTGGTGCCTGCAGGGTCATAAGAAAATTAAACCTGAATATTTAAAACATCAGGATTTCTGACTATATTATTTTCATGAAGTTATGTTACATTTGTGTTACATTTTTTTGAAAACGACATGGCGCCACACAACTTTCCACATCTTATTTTATTGTCCCAACATTCAAAAGTACAAATAATTCAAACACAACAGTTTTATGAAAAAGAAAAAAACATTTACAGCAAGTATTTTTTTCCATATTTTGTTTCCAGTTTCAGAAATGACCTAAACTAGCAAGGATAACATGAAGTCATTCATCGCAGTAATTTGATTGGTAATAAGAATAAGGATAATGAGAATAATATTAATCATAGTAACAATAATCAATAATCTATAGATAAGTAATAACGTAAGTAGGAGAGACCAGCTTGGTCTGGTGAACTTTTTTTTTTTCATCTTTTTTGTCTTAAAAGATTTATAGATTTTTCAGATAGTAAACAAACACATTTCAGGAGAAAATAAATTATGACAAGAGCCTTGTTCCTCACTTTGCCTTCCCTCCTACACTACTGGCTTATGGGTTCCTATTGGCAGGCTGCCACTATAAGGCGCTACAGGGGGAGAGACGCTGCGATTTGGGCACGCACTGTAGAGGCATGGACCCATGTTTCAAGCACCCCCACAAACTCTCTCAAACTCTCTCAAACACTCGTGCACACACACACACACACACACACACACACACACACACACAGACACAGACAGACATGTCCTAAACTTGCTCCCTTACAACCATCAGCGCTTAGACACGCAGAGGGTGATGCCATTAACCAAAAGAGGAGGACATAACGTAGGAAATTTGTTCATCAGAACAACATTCTACTGGGGTCATTGCATAATTCAAACTCCCAGCCTCAGCGGGGTTTGAGAAGGGCTGTGCCGCCGCCCCAAGAGGCGGAGCAGTGGAAGGATGGATGACAATATAGGTGTTGTTGAGGAGGTGGAGGAATGTAAGACTGTTCCTGATCATACAGTATCTGCGTGATTTTCTTTAGTTCTCCAGCTTTCACACCGGTCTTATCTCAACATGAGCTGAGTTCTCCATTCAGGAAATTTACCTCTTAAAATAGACTATATCTTAGAAAATATATAACAGGTGTCATCTATCAAATAGTATCTTCTGTAGCTATTTCTTTTTTCTTCAACCAGTACAATCAGCGTCAATACTTTTTTTTTGGAGTATGGCAGAAGTCATTTACATGAAGGTTACATTTCAAATGCAATGAATAATACTAAAACAATACGGACACATATTAATCAAATTAGGGCAGCAAAGCCTGACAATAATGTGGTAGAGATCCATGAGAAACTACATTTCAGACCCACATTTTTGCATAAAGTTTAATCACAAAGCAACGGTAGTGTGTGGAGGGAGGACGGGAAGTGGCTTTTAAAACTACACAAACTTATCACAGGTTATATTGAACCAGAACAACTGTTATAACATTCTATTAAGACTAAACTTTATTGAAAAAGATTTAAAGATTTATGTTTAACAAGACAAGAAAAAAGCAATAGCAAATTGAACTATCGGCTAGGTTATGCATAGCGAGTAACTGTTTCTATTAATAAGGGAAGAGCCTCACCAACCCTCTTGACATTTTTTTCGTTTTTGACTTTAAAATTTTTTTATATTGTAATTTTGATATATTGGTACAAAGCACAAACTTACTAAAATTTCTCAGTGCACAGGACTAATGGAAGAGCATCTCCCCTAGTCATTTGTTCCCTTTAGCTCAGAAAGACCCCCCCCCTCCCTGTACCAGAATCACGCAAAAACACAGACATAAGAAACGAACAAATAAATAAATAATCGAGATAAATAAATAATTTAATCAATGAGACAGTCAATCAATCAATCAATAAATAAATACAGATTTTCTCAAGAAGCTTTTTGTTCGATTTCTTTTGCTGCGGCGGTAAATCAAATAATTCGATCCAAATTTTCAGTTATTTTTTTTTCTTGATTTTTTTTCTTTATCTTCACAAGCGACATGACAACATATTAAACAGGATTCCTCACGAGTTTTCTAAGTAACTGAACCATCACTTCATAAAGTTTTCATATGAAAAAAGACAATCCCAAACAAAAAGCAGGACAACTCAGATAGATATAGATATCAGAACAAAAAATTTTGACTATATATCATCTATTTGTACACAACAAAGAAAGACACAGTTGTAATAGATCCTTTGAGGAAACGAATACTAGACTAACAAAACTAGCTAATTATCGCTGAATTTCGACAAATGCTGTACACTCAGCAAATAACCTAGAAGTAAGCAAGCCAAAGAAAACTCGTCAAGTGATTCTACAAGGCCCGAATTTGTTTATCTGGGGGACCAGATGGGGGCCGACAATCAAAGTAAACAACAACAAAACAGAAAAGATAAAACAGCAGCTTAATATAATGCCAACATCAAAATTTAATTTTTTTTCTCTCTAAACAACACGAAGAACAACAAAGTTGGATATTTAAGATATGTGAACCATGTAATATAGCACCTACTGTTGATTGCTAAAGGAAGTACATCTCAAATGCAATATCACAAAATTAGAGCGAACGAAACGCAATCATGTATGCTTTCCAAATGGATAAGTGTGTGTGTACACGTACGACTTTATTACTTATATCCCAAAGACTGATGGTCTAAATAAAATGAGTGGATGATGAGTGGCCTTGCTTTGGGCTCTTGACTGTGAAGATGTTATCAGCCTGGGAAGAATCCCTCTCCTATTGGGTATCCATGTGGAGTAATTACTGCTATGAAAAATTACCAGCCTGAATTTGCATCCCTTGATAAATTCTTTCATCTACAAAACCATTTCCAATCCGGTTCTCCCCAAAAAACAAACAACCTTTGATCCTAAAAAGTACCACGGCAGAACGAACAAGACAAGGTGGCACCTGACCCCTCCCCTGTCCCTAATTAGCCAGTCAAAATATTTTTCTCTTTTTTCAAATCCAGATTCTTGTAAAAATTCTTCAATAATTATTTGAATCATTAGTTATAAAAATAGATCTTCTTTCTCTTTATTTTTTTCATTTTTTTCTAAATGCATTTTCAAGCAAAGAGATTTTCTCTTTGGCAACAGTGTGTGTGTAGGTTTTTTGTTGTACGTAACGTGTCATCAGGAGTGCTTACCCATCCCTTCCCTCTCCCCTCCCCCTTATCCCCCGTGAGGACAGACATGTGTTTTGCTTGTTGTACAAAACCAAAACTATGCTAGAAACATCTTCTGCATTAGAGAAAAGGGATGGTGTCATCCCTGTCAAATAATTTGGGGGATTTCTAACAATTTACATCAAAACAAATGAATGAATGATCACTGATTTTTTAAAAAGAGCCCCCTCCTGTTCTCTTACCAGGGAGGTGTTATTCTAACGACAGTGGATCCGGATTTAAAAAAGAAAGAATAAATCCTGAATCGAGACCAAGAGAGTTTGATCTAAAGAAGGACATTTTCTCCTTCAAAATAAGGGCGGTCTGGTTTTGCTACTGTTTACAGAGAAAAAAAAATAAAATAAAAAAATAAAACAACCACAAGAACTCAGAAGATATATAACAGAATCCCTGTACCACTTCCAGGGTCTCTAAATAATTCAATTTGTCATTTTGTAATACTTAGGCAGCATTGGCTTATAGGTCCAAAGTTATATTATAAGCCATATCCAGTTTTTTTTTATGTGGGTTTGTTGGTTGGGTGCGTTCCTGTAGCTGAGTGGGCAGAGGTGGGTTTTAGTAATAGAGGAGCTGTTAGGAGCTACGCAAGTGATAGGAAGGGAGTTCAGGACTTGTGGGTCTTGTTGGTCTTGAAAGACACCTGCAAGACACGGTCACCCAACCGATACCCATTCAGACTGGCGATGGCCATGGCCGCTTCATCGTAGTTCGTCATGGTGACGAAACCGAACCCCTTGCACTTGTTGGTGTTGAAGTCGCGGATAACCTTGACGTTGTTGACGGCGCCGAATGGTCCAAAGAGCTGCCACAGAACACTCTCGTCTGAGTCTGGCGACAGGTTGTAGACGAAGATACACCAGCCCGTTCCTGTGTGACCTGGGATATTCATCCCTACTAGACTGGTCATGCTGTCAATAGTGATGGGAGAGAACCTGGAGGAAGAGAGAGAGTGAGAAATGAAAAAGGGAGGAAGTTGTTTTGTGGCACTGAATCACTGCAGAGAAACATGCCGCTTCTAAATGTCTTCACCTGCTGATTATTGAAGAGTTGCACTAAAACTCTGCATTGCTATGCAGACCTTAAAAATCAGACACAGGCAGATGTGATCGTGATTAGGCCTGGAATATCACAAGTTGTGTGCCATTGCAATCTTTCCATCTACCACTTTTTATCTGTCACATGTCTGAATATCTGCTCCATTCTTCAGACGCAAGGCAAAACGGTGGGGTTTCTGAATGGCGAATGAAAAGGCTGCGCTTCGATTCCGGCTGCAGGGGTCTGTGCAGAAGTGTCATTCGCATGGGTGCCGAGACACAGAGCTCTTTTCTTACTCTGTCTTCCTGTGCGGATCTATTGGGAAACTAATTACAGGAACTCTGCACATTAATACCTTCGAAAATCATCAGAGATTTTGTATGCGACCGAGTAAATCTGCTCTTATTCTTCTTGTAATCTTTCCTTTCTTCCCCCTTTTTTTCCTACCACATGATACAGAGATTTGAATGCTCAGTTGATTTCACTTAATTGCCTTTCCGCTTAAAGGAAATTTCCACTTTAAATAAAAGGTAAATTGGATAAAAGGTTCATTTTGTGTGCCATCTCTCAAGGAATGACTATAGGCATTATTAGGTGTGCTTTAATTGAGATTTCCGCTTTGCTGCCGCTGTTTTCAACGAAGAATGGACAAGGGGGGGGGGGGGGTAGGAAGCTACCAGCAAGCAAAAAATGGAAGCCATGCTTTCCAGCTAGCTAGCATGGGGAACAAGAGTGTATTCCACCCACACCCTCTGCCGCTCTGCAGTGTGTGACTGTGATCGATAGCACTGCACGGACTACAGGGCCAGCCAATTCCCTGCTTCTTGTTCTGCCAAGAATTACTCAGTCGTTTCATCTGCGTTTTAGCTGGTTCATCCTGGCAGAGTCAATACATCTGTCTCTCTCTTTCTTTTTTGTGTCCCGTTGTTTGTGTCTCATAATGTAAATTAAGGGTATAATGGTAAGTCGGCTCACTTTGCGCCATGTGACAAGTAACCATCTCATGACTTCAATTATGCTGGTATTTCACTGTAAATAATCAATCTGTCACCATTATTCATCATGGGAAGGAGGCAAAATATGGTAATTTGGATGCCAGTCATCTGTAGTAGAGCGAGCGGGTGAGGATCATATGAGCTTATTGCTGACACAGAGGCGTCTCGTGACTAATAGGGCAGGGCCGAGCGCAGCGCTGTCTGTTGTTCCAACTAAGGCGAACAGTTGGACAAGGAGTTGCATAGCAACAAGCAACTGACCTGGAGCCATCCCACCCTTCTGTGCTGCCCACCTTCACCTAGTGATGCTCACTTCTTTAGACTGGGCTTTGTTCATTAATTACCTACTGCAGTGTGCTCACTGAGCACAATGCCTCCCCCCTAAATTCTCTCTATTTTTCTCTCTCTTGAGGCAAGCAGGCTTATGTGATTTCCTCATGGCCTTTTTCAGCAATTTGACAGCTGATCGCACAGTGTAAATAAAAAGGCGTCTTCGACTCTTCATTTGTTTTGAAAGATCTTGTTGCCTTGTTTGCATATCCTGTTTTATTGTTTTCACTTCCTGAGACTTGTCAGCTCTCGACACGGAACAGATGAAGCACAATGATTTTTTCGAAACTGGTTCTCTGCAAGCATGCTTTCCTAACAACAATAACTGGAATGGTTCATTCTGATCAGCATCCGCTAAACAGAAAAGATCTTCTCTAGAAAGATAAGAAATACACTAAAATATGGAGCCTTTAGTCTTGAAACTATCTATGAAAAAATGCACACACCTTTCATGCTACCCCATCTTAGCCTTGAGTCTTTGGTGTTCAGTGGACATCAAAGTGTTTCAATAGATAGTAAAATATGCAACAAAATGTCATAAGCACTAAAACATGTTGAAAAGAAGCCTTTACACTAAATCCACAGCAGCACAAAGCAAAAAGAACATGAGCAAGCCCAACTGATCAGAGGCTCCTAAACCTGCAGTGAAATGCTACATTTACTGCAGGGATCCAGGTGAGATGTCAACCCCTCCGTCTAGCTCTATACCTACTCATTTAAACAAATAAATCCAAATAATAAGGCAATAACTAACAGCCTTCGATCTAACCATTTAATATATTAGTAACATTTTACAATACAGTTCTATTGGTTAACATTATTTAAAAGGATAGTTCACCCAGAAATGAAAATTCTGTCATCATTTATTTGCCCTCATGTTGTTCCAAACCTGTTTGACTTACCTTCTTCCATTGAAAACAGAAGATGTTAGCCAGAATGTTAACCTCAGTCACTTTTCACTTTCTTTACATCTTTTTTTTCCATTACAACGAAAGTGAATGGTGACTGAGCCTAACATTTTGTCTTTAATCCCCTTTTTTATCCCACCAAAGAAATATGGGTTTTGAACAACATAAGGGAGAGTAAATGATGACAGAATTATTTTTTTATTTTTGGGCGAACTTTTTCTTTGATGGTCAAAATATCGTTGTTCATTATTTGTTAATGTTATTTCCTATTACATGAATCAATGTTACTGTATACATCTTTTAATGTAAAATATGATTTATTAATATATGTAGAAGTTAACATTATCCTAGATTAATAAATGTTGCAAAAGTATTTTTCATTGTTAGTTTGTTAATTTTTTTGTTGACTAATGTAAATGAATACAACCTTATTGTAAAGTGTCTCCAATTTGTGTACAGTATTACACCATGTCCTAACCAGGCGTGATGTGACAAGTTTCCAGCGACAAGAAATATTTCTGGAATTTTGGACCAATGAGATTTAATGATTGACAGGGGTAACCAGCATGATGCCTCAGAAATAAAAACTACACGATTGACAAAATGTCCTGTTGCTCGTCACTTGTCGTTGACATGGATTGTTAGGACATATTGACATGGAAGAAATTGTATGACTTTGTTACATTGAGTCTGGTTAGGACACAGTGTTAAGTCTATATAATGACAATATACAGAATTCTTTTACCAGTGGTGGGTTTCTGTGTAAAAATCATATGCAGCTATCTACAGTATAACACTAAGCTGGACGGAGGTACGGCTTCAGCACCTGAATCCTGTGGAAGCCACGCCTCAAAACATTTGCTACACACAATAAAACACAAAATACCAAAATGGAATATAGAACTCATAATCATCATAATCAAACAATGCATACTCAACACTACAAATTATAAAAGATTCTTACACTTATGTTTTAGGGCTACTGAATGATAGGTTGAAATAAAGAGTAATCGAGTTAAAAATAAATTAAAAAAGCAAAAACAAAAGGAAACTCAAGGAAAAAGAATAACCTTGAACTGAATGCGTGTGATTTTTAGAAAAGAAGGAAGGAAATTTTTTTTGAAAAAAATCATACTGTCAACATGGACATCTGGCATTCGGTGAAGTTTTAATTACCTCTTAACGCCATAGGCCATATTAAGCAAATTGTCCAGCCTGTAAAGAGAAGGAGGGTTCTGGGGTTAATGCCAGGCAGATGGTCGACTCACTCAATGGAACTAATTCTACATCCCTGCCTCACTGAAGGAAGACACCCATCCAACGATGGGCCATTACACTGTGCTGCCCCATCAGGCATCTCACAGAGTCAATCATACATCCAAAGAGCAGCAGACTTGAAGTAGCACTAATAGTAACACAGGAGGCCACTTGAATGCCCACCCAGCACCACACATACTTAATGTGCCCTTGCTAGCTGCATTTTTGGGAGCGTTTAGTCTTGAACTTAAAGGAATATTCCGGGATCAATACAAGTTAAGCTCAATCGACAGCATTTGTTGCATAATATTGAATATTTTCATTTGAACACAAAAATTCATTTTGACTAGCCCTCCTTTTCTTTAATAAAAGCAAAAATCAAGGTTACAGTGAGGCACTTAAAATGGAGGTGAAGGGGGTCAATCCGTAAATGTTAAAATACTCACTATTTCAAAATTATAGCCACCAGACATAAACAATATGCGTGTTAACATGATTTTAGTGGGATAAAATTGCTTACTAACCTTTTCTGTGTAAAGTTATTGCATATTTTACAACTTCGTTGCCATGACATTGTAATGAATTGTAATTAAAAAAAAATACGATTTTATCAACTTTAAATCTTAATAATACATTAATTTTAACAGTAGAACTAATGTAAGTGCTTTTATATAAAAGTTGGCCCCATTCACTTCCATTATTAGTGCCCCACTGTAACCTTGATTTTTGCTTTTTCTAAAGAAAATGAGGGACGAGTTGACATAATTTTTTATGGTAATCATTATTATGCCACAAATACTGTCGATTAAGCTTTTATTGAACCCAGAATATTCCTTTAAGTCTAAGAATGTGGTAGTCCTAAAATTGCTTATATTTTGCTGTGGTCCAGGAACAGCAGCTATACTGGATAGCTTATTTTTATGTTATGTATAGTTAACATAGATAAAAATATAATTTTTTTTTTTTTTGATCATAATTTTTGATAGATTTTTACTGACAGAGTCTATATAATGTACAGAAGATAAATGACTTTTTGGCTGCTTTTCGAACTATGTGGAAGGGAGTGGAATTACAATTAAAGGGATAGTTTACCCAAAATTAAAAATGCTGTCATTATTTACCCACTCTCATTTGTTCCAAACTTATATACAATTTTTACTCCATTAAACAAAAAAAGGGAGAGGTGTACCATAGTCACTATTCTTATAACATTCTGCCTAATATCTCTATTACTTTTCCACAGACGAAAGAAAGTCATACACTCTTGAAACAGAAAGAGAGAAAATGATGAGAGAATTTCTGTTTTTGAGTAAACTATCCCTTTAATTAACTTTAAGGATCTGACTTTTTTTTATCCTGTTTCTCTTTTAATATATAAAAAGGTGAATTCAGGCAATTCTGGAACTTTTGTAATTGAAATGAATGGCACAAAGTGGCCAAAAATACCTGAAGTCACCCCTATATTGTTTGTAATGTATTTATACAGTATTGTGATGATTAAATGGTGATTAAAGGGGATATGAAAGTAAATAGAAAACAAATCAATTCGAAAAAAGAAAAAGAAAAATGAATGAGATGTTAAGAATGATTCTTAATGCCGGAGAATGTGTAGATGATATGCTAGTGTAATGGATGCAATTGGTCCGAGGGCATTTTTCAGCCTACCCGAAAACTTTAATATAAAATGACATTTCAATGAAGTTGGAGGCAGCCTGTATTACAGCATTAACTGGGAGTGCCCTTTTGCTGTCTCTCTATTAGCCCTGTAACCCACTGGCCCAGTGTATTACGCTTTCCTTCCCTGTCAGTCATCCTCATTTTGGGCTTCCGTCTGTTTGGCTACTCTGTGACCTCTGTCCTAACTCGGCTCAGCCCTGTCTCATTTCACACACCCACACACACACAAAGAAATTAGACACTTCAAATTCAAGATTCAGGAAGTAGCCCTGAAATAGCACATGTATGGTCAGAGTCACCATTCAAATATGGGGGTGTGTTGTTGTTTTATGCAGGTGTTTGCTGTTGCAGTACCTGAAATGGCCTGCAGTGATCATTCTATCAGATGGTGGCCCATGTGACTGCTGAGTTTAACTGAATTATCAATATTCAAATGAATTATAATTAAACTATTAACTGATTTTGAGTTACATGTTTTATCCCTCTTTGACTTGAACTCTCGTTTTCTATACTCAGCTATCCATATGAGGACTCTCCATTGACATAATGATTTTTATACAGGATGAATTATAGATTCTATCCCCTAACCCTACCCCTAAACCTAACCCTCACAAAAAACTTTTAGCATTTTTACATTTTCAAAAAAACATTGTTTAGTATGTTTTTTAAGTGATTTGTATTATGGGGACACTAGAAATGTCCTAATAAACCACATTTATAGTATAATACCCTTGTAATTACCAGTTTGTAACCTAAAGAAATTGTCCTCGTAAACCACCTAAAACACACACACTCACACACAGCCTCTCTCTGCAGCGGGTCAACAGTTGGTGACTACCTTCTGTAAAAACAAGGACATTCAGTGTGTCAAGTCATTAAGATGCCAATTAGCCAATTAGGGAGGCAGGTTGCATTTGTGGGTAAATTAGATAATTGGTGAGAGGGCTCTGAGGTGCAAAAGCAGATATCTGCAGGCGTGTCTCAGCCCAGCTTGCCCAGCCTACAGCTTTTCACACGGCCTCTCCA
The DNA here is from genome assembly GCA_032164185.1 of Moxostoma hubbsi. NCBI lineage: Eukaryota > Metazoa > Chordata > Actinopteri > Cypriniformes > Catostomidae > Moxostoma > Moxostoma hubbsi. The sequence continues at coordinate 12,756,364 of JAVLUX010000018.1, read as the reverse complement.
AACACAACACAATGACACCTTTGTAAGGCCGACTAATACATGCAAATGGGGCTCATCCTTTTCATATCGCTTCAATAATAACTGCTTGTGATGTATGAAGAATTAATTACTAATATCTGTCATCAGTATGGCTGAGTGGTGCTAATTGCTCAGCGAGTCCTATTTGTCTTAACAAAGAATCACTTGCTTTAGTAAACATCACACTGACAGTTCAGGCTTCTAGAGGAGATAGATGGTAATTCATCCAAACTATTTCATAGCTAACAAGCTATCCTACTGATTTCCATGCTGGTGTAGATGCTGGTCTAGTTGGTGAACTAGCATAACCAAGCACAACTTAGTTGGTGAATGCTGGTTGACCATTATGGTCTTTCTGGTGACACTGGTTCACAAAGAGAGTCTTGCTGGTTAAGCTAGTTAATGTGCTGCACATATACACTATTTCCTTCTAGCTGAAAATTACAGCACATGGGAGCCTATTTTGGATTAAGTTAAGAAGATTAATACTTCACATACTGAAAGCAAAAACTAAGCAAATAATATTTTGCATATGCAAAAGTTGAAGATTCAAGAAGCTAAAAAGCTTGAGCTATCAATACCGATTCAGATGTCTGCTTGATTGTGCACTGATATCTGCTGTTATGAAGCTGTAAACTTTCACTGCAAGATGACTTCATCTATACTGGCATGCTTCACCAGCTCGAAGCTCAAAAGAAGTGACTCATAGTTAATGTGAACTATCCTCAGTGGAAAGGAGATCTTAAGCAAATACCTAGCAATTCAATAGCAGGATCAAAAGGTGCTGTTATTGTTGCCTATTGTTTTGCCTACATGAGTAGTGAGGGCTTAGCCAGAGAAATTTACTTTGCAGTGTCTTTAAAAAGGTCAAGAACCACTGCTTTGGGCTGTAAAGGTGTTAGCTGCCAGCTGAACTTAAATGAATGTAACAGATGTGAAATGAAAGAAAGGGAGGATGGCGTATGAGAAAAAACAACAACTGAGGGAAATTGTAAAAGACAGAACCCCACTGTCACTTATCAGCCCTTCAATTCTTTTTCTTTCTTGAATCTAGTTTTGTTTTTGAAATTTTTGAGGAATAATCATTCATCATTTACAACTAGAGGTGGGCGATATAGCTAAAAAAATCAATCTTAATATTTTTCAGCCTTTTTATGATGTTCAATATCCAGTATATATTCAATATTAGTATGCATTTGCTTTGAAATGGCTTCAAATGTTGGTAACATTTCACAATAAGGATGTACTTGTTAATATTAGTTAATGCATGAGGTATCATAACCTAATAATGGACAATTATTTTTATGGCATATTACATTACATTTACATTTAGTCAATTAGCAGATGCTTTTATCCAAATTGACTTACAAAAAGGAACATAGCAAGCAATTTGTCATACAAAAGTCAACAATATCTGCAGTATCGTACTTTCAAGTTCTCAGATTAGCTGTAGTAGTATAGTAAATTATAGTATACTAGGCATATATTAATCTTTGTAAATGTTAATTTAGCCAAATACATTCATTGTTTGTTAATGTTAGTTCAAAATGCATTAACTAATGTTAACATATACAACTTTTAATGTTAAAAATTATGTTAGTAAATGTTGAAATTAACATTAACCTAGTTTATTAAGTGCTGTAAAAGTGTTGCTTATTGTTAGTTCATGTTAACTAATGTAGTTAATTAATGTTACTGAAACACATAAAACCTTATTGTAAAGTGTTACAAAAATGTTAAATGTAAATCAAGTTAAAATTTAGCAAATTATGTTTTCCACACTGTTTTGAATTATATATAATATGTATGTATATAAACCAATATAAAAATACTTACCCAATACATAAATACTTAAATTAACCCCATAATACAATTAATATCAATATTTACCTATATATAATTTGACACTTTATATCAAATAAAAATAACTGCCATGCTGAGAATTCCGTAATTTTTTTAGTCATAACACAAATGAATTAGAGTTCCCAATCTGTTGCTCACTTCGACGTTGTATCGAAGAGGCGACACTATGGGTCTCTCTTGAGTGCCGAATATGCCTCTGATCTATGAAAAAAGGCCATTGAGAAGTTGGCAGACAGTATTTGCATACCCCGCCCCCGGACATATGGGTTCCCCATAAAAGTTGGGAAATACGTCAAATTCATTCAGAAATTTTCTTCGGAGCCGATGGTTGTGTATGCAGTGAGCTGAGAGTCAAACACCTGTTCCTCTTCCTCTGAGCTGATTCTGCTGTTGGATACACGGCGCAGTGCAGTTTGCCCCTGGGCGCTTCGACAGCGCCTTTAAAAGTGTTGTTTTCTCTAAAAGAGTTAGTTTCTCTAAAAGAACAAATACACAGCTGGCGTTGAACATCCTTTTCAGGACGCGTCTTTTTAAAGACAGCTTTTCCTCCTCTGTGTAGTTTCTGGATGCGGTTGATTTCTCCCCACCTCTCACAGTCATAAAAGCTGCCTCACATGCCTGGGCTGCGATCACACGCAGGCAGTGTTTTATGAATGGTTAATGTTCTCAGTGCGAGAACATAGCCATGGCAGCATTGCGGTCGCGGCTTTCTTTTGTCATGAGAGAAAGCCATTTCCGTCCGAGCTCGGGATGAGTGCGGCCCGCTTCATGGCCGGCCGGTCCCTTGAGCTATTGAAATTGGATGATGACATCGTCGCTGCATCGGAGAGCGTTACAGCAGCGTCTGATGCTGATGACTCGCCTGGGCCGCCACCTTTGGGTCTGCTCTCCTAGTCTGAGCCTGACGCACAGAGGACGCCCTCACGGCTACTTGATTCAGTTTGCCAGGCCTCCGCCCCCCTTCGCAGGCGTCCGCTTTATCGCAATGCATGGCGAATACCCCAAATCCCTACATGTGGAAATTGTCTCTTACTCAAAGACACGATAGAGCCTGTCCTTCCAACAGAAATGAGGAAGGGTTTCTACAGCCCTTACTTCATTGTACCCAAGAAAGGCGGCGGCTTACGACCGATCTTGGACTGGCGAGTTTTCAACCGGGCTCTGCTCAAACTCCCGTTCAAAATGCTCACGCAAAAACACATCTTAACTTGTGTCCGGCATCTAGATTGATTCACAGCGGTAGACCTGAAGGACGTGTACTTTCACGTCTCAATTCTGCCTCGACACCAACCCTTTCTACGGTTCGCATTCGACGGCCAGGCGTATCAGTAAAAAGTCCTCCCCTTCAGCATGTCAAAGTCGCAGAGGCAGCCCTTGCCCCGCTCCGAGAAGCCGGCATTCGCATACTCAATTACCTCGACAACTGGCTCATTTTGGCCCACTCCCAAGAGTTACTAAGCGCTCACAGAGACCAGGTGCTCAGGTACCTCAGCCATTTAGGGCTTAAGGTCAACTGGGAAAAGAGAAAGCTCGCACCGGTTCAGAGCATCTCTTTTCTTGGCATGGACTTAGACTCAGTCTCAATGTCAGCATGTCTCACCAACGAGCGTGCACAGTGTTGAGATGCCTCGCCACTCTCAGGCCAGGCACAATGGTCCCAAATTTTTCCAGAGGCCCCTGGGGCATATGGCATCCTCCGTGGCGGTCGCGGTGCTGGGGTTGATGCATATGATACCATACCGCTTCAGCACTGCCTTCAGACTTGAGTCCCGAGACGAGCATGGCATTGTGGCATGCACCGTGTGATGATCATACCCGCCTGCCGCCAAACATTCAAACTCTGGACAGACCTCTGCTTTCTGCGGGCAGGAGTACCCTTGCAGCAGATGTCCTGGCGTGTCCTGGTCACGACCGAAGCATCCAGATTGGGTTGGTGCGCCGTGTGCAACGGGCACGCAGCCGCGGGCATTTGGAAAGGGGGCCCAGCTGCGCTGGCACATCAATTGCCTAGAGTTGCTGACTGTTTTCTTTGCCCTGTGGAAGTTTCTCCCGTTAGTTAGAGACAAACATGTCCTAGTCAGGTCAGACAGCACCACCGCGGTAGCGTACAATAATTGCCAAGGCGGCGTACGCTCCGGCCACATGTCACTACTCTCCCGTCATCCCGAACTCAAGTCGCTGCATGCCACTCACATCCCCGGCAACCTCAATGTGGTAGCGGACGCGCTGTCACGACAACGCTTGCCCAGTGGAGAGTGGAGGCTTCACCCCCAGTCGATCCAGCTGATTTGGGAACGGTTCGGCAAGGCCCAGGTAGACCTGTTTGCCTCCCGAGAAACCTCCCACTGCCCACTCTGGTATGCCCGAACAGAGGCTCCCCTTAGGGCAGACGCACTGGCACATAGCTGGCCTGCGGGGCTGCGCAAGTACGCATTTCCACCAGTGAGCCTTCTTGCACAGGTGCTGTGCAAGGTCAGGGAGGATGAGGAACAAGTCACCCTAGTGGCTCCCTATTGGCCTACCGGGCCTGTTTCTTGGACCTCGTATTCCTCACGACAGCCCCTCCCTCGCAAATTCCCCTGATGAAAGACCTTCTTCCTCAGGGACGGGGCACGCTCTGGCATCCGCACCCAGACCTCTGGAACCTCCACGTCTGGCCCCTGGACGGGATGCAGAAGATCTAGCTGGTCTACCACCTGCCGTCGTAGACACGATCAACTAAGCCAGAGCCCCCACTACCAGGCAGCTTTACACCTTGAAGTGGCGCTTGTTCACAGATTGGTGTTCTTCCCGGGCTGTAGACCCACAGAGGTGCACAGTTCAGACCCACAGAGGTGGTCAGTGCTCTTATTTCTGCAGGAGAGGCGGGAGGGGAGGCTGTCTCCTTCCACCTTGAAGGTGTATGTGGCTGCTATCACAGCCCACCACAACGCAGTAGATGGCAAGTCTTTGGATAAGCACGACTTAATCATCAGGTTCCTAAGAGGCGCCCGGAGGTTAAATCCTTCCCGGCAAAGCCTATTCCCCTCCTGGGGTCTCTCAGTGTTCCTCTCGGGCCTTCAGAGACCCCCCTTTGAGCCGCTAGAATCAGTCGAACAAAGCCCTCTCCCTGAAGACGGCCCTCCTGATCGCGCTCACCTCCATCAAGAGGATCTGGGACCTGCAAGCGTCCTCTGTCAGCGACACCTGTCTGGAGTTCGGTCCAGCAGACACTCATGTTATCCTAAGACCACGACCGGGATACGTGCCCAAGGTTCCTACGACTCCCCTCAGAGTCCAGGTTGTGAACCTGCAAGCGAAGCTGCCCCGGGAGGAGGCAGGCCCAGCCCTTCGTTGCTGTGTCCGGTACGTGCTTTTCGTACCTACTTGGACCGCACGAAGAGCTTTAGATGTTCTGAGCAGCTCTTTGTCTGCCTTGGTGGACAGCAGAAAGGGAACGCTGTCTCCAAACAGAGGCCTTCCCACTGGGTAGTTGACACCACTACATTGGCTTATCACACCCAGGCCATGCCCCTCCCCTTGCAGGTCCGAGCACACTCGACAAGGAGTGTTGCGTCCTCACAGGCACTGGCCAGAGGCATCTCCCTGACAGACATATGCAGAGCAGCGGGTTGGGCAACACCTAACACCCTTGCAAGATTTTACAATCTCAGGGTAGAGTCAGTTTCATCCCGTGTTTTCTCTGGTCCGAGCCGGTAGAACTCGGTAACACGCTGACGGATTGACCGGGTGGACCGCTTGCGCCTAGCGCCCTTTCCCTCGGCCGAGGTAAAATCGTGCGCTTTTACTCCCAGGAGATCCCACTAACTTGGCTCCCTGGATGACTCCTCCCTAGCCCTGTGGGTCCGCAGTTCAGCGGAGGAACTTGCCGACCCAATCCACTGCAGGTACTGAAATACCCTGCACTGGAATAGGTGCTCCACAGGTCAGGACTCCTGCGTGGACTTCCTCCTGTGTGTATTTTCCGTGGTACGGTCCCCTTTACGAGTGGACCCGCATCTCCCTTATGCAGTTCCAGCTGCCCTCTGGTTGTCGTGTTGTAGCAACTCCCCCCTCCTTGAGGCTGGATTTACCACCGCGCACTTTCCACATGTTGCCTAAAACCCATGTGATGTATTCGCCACCCTTACCTCCCCCTTTCGGGCAGGTGTGGTCTCCGCAGGGTCTTTTCCCCCTGAAAGAATAGGAAACTGGGTAAGACCCCCTTCCCTCGATGCGTGTAAGGGCCCCAGCCATTTCTTACTCTATGCTGAGAAACATAGAAAAGAGGCCTGGCTAGGCTCGGCCCGTTCCCGGGTTGGCAAGCGTCGCCTTGTTCCCCTGTTTAGGGTAACCAGAAGGAATCGATGACTTTTATGGGGCATTGGGGAAGGGTACGTGCGGTCTGACACAGCTGGTTGCCTTTGCACGTAAAATACCTGCCCGCTCCTGTGTCAGCAAAACACATACACGGCTCAGCGCATGGCGTTATTTAAATTGGACCCCTAGTGTCGCTTCTTCGACACAACGTCGAAGTGAGCGACAGACGGGGAACATCTAGGTTACGTATGTAACCTCTGTTCCCAGATAGAGGGAAGGAGACATTGTGTCCTCCAGGTCACGTCGCTGAGCTGAGCCACTGTTGTGGCCGGACCATTTCCGGCTCCTCAGAAAAATCCTGAATGAACTCGACGTATTTCCCCGCTTTTATACCCGTATGCCCGGGGGCGGGGTATGCAAATACTGTCTGCCAACTTCTCATTGGCCTTTTTTTCATGGATCAGAGGCATATTCGGTGCTCCAAAGAGAACCCTAGTGTCGCTTTTTCACACAACGTCTTGTTCCCTCCGTCAGGGAACGGAGGTTACATATGTAACCTAGATGTTTTGAATCATGTCAGAATGATTCAAGGATATAAATCAAACTTACCAACTCTAAATCCATTTCTACTACTGAATTTTAAATGAAATCTTAATGCTCTCATATTCTTTTGTCATGAGACAAGACAGGATTGCAAAACTAGTTTAATGACATGCTCTTTAGGAAAATTAATGAGCAAATAAATAGCACCTTAAAATCATTGTGATATTTAATTGTTAATTTTATATTGTCAACAAATTCATCACAAATGTATTGTGAATATTAAATATATTGCCCAGCCCTAGTTGTGACAGAACTATAGGCAACATAGTTTTACAATAGCAACACCTGTATTCTAGTGTTTATACATTTCTGTTTCACACATTTTGCCATCTTCTCAATGGATTTATGCTTTATAAAATACTTGATAGGAAATATTCAGCAAATTTTAGAATACTAATGTTTGCTCAGTGTAATCTGGTAGCTAATAGACCTTTCTGACTATATTTACCTGAACCTCTGCGCTTGGTGGTGGAGGGGCCCAGGGTAGCGTCGGTTGGGGGACTGGTACAGCTGTGACAATAGTGCCTGACTGGTCTTCTGGCTGGGGTTGTTGGCAAACTTCACCGTGATTGGCTCAGCAGCTCCGGAGGGCTTCTGTCCATTCAGACCCTTGATGGCTTCCTCAGCTTCTATCCTCTTATCAAAGCGAATGAAGCCCACACCTCGTGAGCCACCTGTGGGGCCAGCACACCAGAAACAACAAAGCATACACTTACTGGATTTATCCAGATTACAACAGCAAAATAAACCAAAACAGTGGGTCCATTGGGTCTCATTCACTAATAAATGTGAAGTATTTTTTGTAATTTTCTTACCCTCCTTCTAATGTTGATGAATCTTGATTATTCTAAATGAATGTGCACACTAAGTTAGTAATTAACATAATACACATCCAAACCATCTCCATATAAGGGCATTCCGCACACTCATTTACTCAGGCTCACTTAGTAACTAAATTTCTTAACCAATCAAATCTCTTAGTTACTCAATTAATCAAATATATTTAACATAAAACATTTTGGCTTAACACATTCCATGTTTTGAAGGTCACTGTAATTACAAGATTCTGACTAGCAAAACACGTTCACATCTTTGTGGAACTTCCAATTACAAGTTGTAAATTTGGAATTCTATGAAAGCTCTGACTTGATGTCATGACATCATGTAAAAAGAACCAATGTGGCTGGGCCTCAACAGTAAAAGGCAATAGTGAGTGAACACATTTTTGTTTAAAATTGTTGACATTGATTATTATTTAATAGCTTCCTGGAGCAGTTTCTTAAATATTTTGCATGAACATATAGAGGTGAATTAATGTAGTGATAAATATTGTGATGTTATCAACAACAAAGCCGTTTTGGCATTATGAATGTTGTTATAAACACAAATAGCTTGTGAGTTCAGTGGACATGAACAGCTCTGATTAGAATCTTGTAAATACAGTAATTCTGAAACGATGTGAATGCAGCATATGGCCACGTCCACACTAATACGTTTTCTATTAAAAATGCATTAATTTTGCTCCGTTTAAGTTTTGAAACACTCATCATAACTGCATACTTTGGAAAACGAGGATGTTAGAAAACGTAAAACTGACTTTTTAAACAAAAACGGTTAACAGTTAATTTATTTACCTAAATTAAAAAAATATACAAGACACAACATATTGATAAACGCACAAATACATGAATATGCACAGTTAGTGAATGAGACCCAGTATGCCAACATACACAGACCCTTACTATCCATTTCTATATTTAGTAACAGAAATTATCCCGCAAATGATTCAGTGTCGAAAACGACAAATGGCAGAGATATGCAGTCTGTGTGACGGATCCTATTGCTGGTGTCACATTATGCAAATTAGGTGTGAGAGAACGAGAAGATTCTATTGGCCATCCTACATTCCAGTGCTGTCAGGCAGACATGTAATTTCTTTTCTTTTCTTCATGAGAGAATGGCAATATTGTGTAGAGATGCCTTTGCCTGCTGGAGTCGAAATTGAGTGTGTGTGTGTGTGTGTATGAGTGTCTTGCTCAGCCGCATGCTGCGTGGTTTGCACCAGCTGACGGCCACACGCTGCCTCATGGTATGCAGCTTGTCCGCGACATTTCCATGTTTTCCAAGGCGATGGTTTTGACCGCTACCTGAAAGTAACATTTAAAAGAGCCTAGTTAACTAGGAGGTCTTTTGTTGGACTGGTTTTTAATGAGACTATCCTTCTGTGCTGGGGAGAGGTGCATGTGGAGATGACGCGCCAAGAGGGCAATTTGCATAATACAATGAACACATGTGTGTATTTGTGTGTGCCTTCACGCTCACTCACACTGCTTTGTATATTGTCATTTCCTTCTCCCCTCACTGTCTCGGCTGTCACCCGCTAGTATTGATGTTTTCTGTTGTGCTGCCTGAGTGTCTTTTGATACATTCAGTACTGCAAACAAATATTTGCACACAATCTTTTCAATGCAGCAAGATTTCATTCAGACTGGCTGCATTACTCTCTTTCCCTCGCAGCGTGAGTCATTCCTGACAGCTCTCTCCTTTCCCAAAACCTGCTCTCTTTAATTAGACTGACAAAAGTAAAGGTTCGAAGAAAGAAAGTATGTATTATTCCAGGGAGTTTGGAATGCACGCTTTAACTTTACACTCACCGCGAAGTGATGTTAAGGTCAAAGCAGAATCCTTAGAAAGTGGAGCAGAGAGAGGAAACGGGGAATGACACCTCCTCTCTCTGTTCCTCTCCTTCTCTCTCTGTCTGGAAGATATTTGACATGCAACAGTTCAAGTATTTAAAAATCCAAGAGATTACAAATCTGTTTCATACATTTTTTTTTATCCAAAACTAGATTACTTTTTATATTTGTCTGTAAGCACACTGCAATGAACTGATGGATCTGCCACAAACTATATGCTATCGTTGCTTTTACTTCGAGTGATAGATGAGCATAACTGAAACTAATTGTGGGAAGGTCTAAGGTCAAGCATTTTCAAACCTGTTATGTGGCTATGGCATACTAACATTACTATTTCTGGCATATGCAGTATATACAGTTGAAGTCAGAAGTTTATATACACTATGGCTGAAGTCATTAAAACTCTAACATTTTTAACCATTCCACAGATTTAATATTAGCAAACCATAGTTTTGGCAAGTAGTTTAGGACATCTACTTTGTGCATTACAGTAATTTTCCAACAATTGTTTACAGACAGACTGTTTCACTTTGAATTGACTTTATCACAATTCCAGTGGGTCAGAATTTTACATACACTAAGTTAACTGTGCCTTTAAACAGCTTGGAAAATTCAAAAATATTATGTCAAGCCTATAGACAATTAAGTTCTGATAGGAGGTGTACTGAATTGGAGGTGTACCTGTGGATGTATTTTAAGGGCTACCTTCAAACTCAGTGCCTCTGCTTGACATCATGGGAATATCAAAAGAAATCAGCCAAGACTTCAGAAAAAAAAAATTGTGGACCTCCACAAGTCCAAGGTTCATCCTTGGAAAGTATAAACACCATGGGACCACGCAGCCATCATACCACTCAGGAATGAGACGCATTCTGTCTCCTAGAGATGAACGTAGTTTGGTGCGATAAATGCAAATCAATCCCAGAACAACATCAAAGGACCTTGTGAAAATGTCGGAGGAACCGGTAGACAAGTATCTATATCCACAATTAAACAAGTCATATAAGATTAAGATTCAACTTTATTGTCATTGTGCAGAGTACAGGTACAGAGCCAATATCTCAACTAGGCTGGGGTCAGGCATGAAACAGCCCCCCTGGAGCAGATAGGGTCAAGGGCCTTGCTCAAGGACCCAACAGTGGTATCTTGACAGTGCTGGGGCTTGAACCCCCAACCTTTCATTCAGTAACCCAGAACCTTAACCACTGAGCTACCACTGGCCCATATATTGTCATATCCTGAATATCTGTTCAGCAAGGTAGAAGCCAATGCTCCAAAACCACCTTAAAAAGCCAGACTACAGTTTGCAAGTGCACATGTGGTCAAAGATCTTATTTTTTGGAGAAATAACCTCTAGTCTAACTAAACAAAAATGTAACTGTTTAGACATAATGTACATTGTTATGTTTTGAGGAGAAAGGGTGAGGCTTTCAAACGGAAGAACACCATACAAACTGTGAAGCATGGGGGTGGCAGCATCATGTTGTGGGGGTGCTTTGCTGCAGGAAGGACTGGTGCACTTCACAAAATAGATGGCATCATGAGGAAGGAAACGTATGTGGATATATTGAAGCAACATCTCAAGACATCAGCCAGGAAGTTAAAGCTTGGTTGCAAATGGACAATGACCCCCAAGCATACCTCCAAAGTTGTGGCAAAATGGCTTAAGGACAGCAAAGCCAAGGTATTGGAGTGGCCATCACAAATCCCTGACTTCAATCCAATAGAAAATTTGTGGAACGAACTGAAAAAGCATGTGCAAGCAAAGAGGTCTACAAACCTGACTCAGTTACACCAGTTCTGTCTGGAGGAATGGGCCAAAATTCCAGCAACATATTGAGAGAAGCTTGTGGAAGGCCACCCAAAAAGTTTGACCAAAATTAAAAAGTTTAAAGACAATGCCACCAAATACTAACATAGAGTATGTAAACTTCTGACCCACTGGGAATGTGATAAAATAAATAAAAGCTGAAATAAATAATTCTCTCTACTATTATTCTGACATTTCACATTCTTAATATAAAGTAGTGATCCTAACTGACCTAAGACAGGAATGTTTTCTATGATTAAATGTCAGGAATTGTGAAAAACTGAGTTTAAATGTATTTGGCTATGGTGTATGTAAACTTCTGACTTCAACTGTATTAGGCGTGTAACGGTTCACTCATCTCACAATTTATTTCAGTTGTAAGAATTGTATAATAGAACACTAAATATAATGGCCGGATTTAAATATACCCACATTTATCCACCATTAACATGGAAGGAAATTGGTAGCATAAATATTCAAGGAATGGATTAAGGTGCCCGCGTACCTCCACCAATGATATGTAGGAACAATAGGTGTGTTATGAATTAAATTAAACTGTGCGTATGTCTACGTCATTATGTAGGAAAATTAGCAACTTTGCATATCTCCAACAATAATATGTAGGAAATTGTATAATGAAATTATCCAAGTTAGACCACCATTATAAGAAGGATAAATGACAAATGGTCAGATTGTAAATCCGAATACAATTCTCCACCATATAATATGTAATACAATGACTCGTTGTATCCAATCACAATTAATATGTAAGGAATTAGCCTAATAATGGAATTATGATTAATTCAAGAATTAAGGTATACGTCTAATTACTCGGCCACGCTGAGTTGATATGACACAACTGTTAACTCTTTAGAGTAATACTATTCTCATGGCCTATTAAAAATAATATCACAAATATGTTTAGATGTGTTTCAAGTTTCAGAGCACAGATCTTTTAAAAATCAAGTGATGACATTTCTTACCAAAATATACCACAGTCAAATTAGCTGTGAATACAAAAAAGACTTTATTGTTAATCTAAAACATCAACTAACTAACTAACACATTTAGACAAACATAAACAATGGATTGGTAAGTGAGATGTAAAAGGGGAATGGAAATGATCTGCACAGAGAAAATTGAACTTCATGGACTCTATAGACAATGCCTTGAGAACTATCGATACATAATTTAGTCTAACTCGATTTGCAATCGGGTTACTCAAATTATTTTAAAGAGACATCAGCCTTTTTAGCGAAAGTTTGGAGATGCACTTGCGTTTCCTTGCGCTGCTTTGGATCTTTGTAGAAAGTTCTGGTTGTTCTGTCGATGTTTTGGACCTCTGTTAAGATCATGGATATTTTGTTGCTGGAATGATGAGGAGGGGCTTTGAAGTGAGGCCTTCCACAATGTAGACTCACGACTCCTGCCACTTGTGTGAGTCGTAGAGCAGAGAGGGAGAGGAGCTTCCTTGGAACTTTGCATTCTGAGCTTTCCTGGACTCGACACTGTGCGAAGCCAGCAGATGAAGGGATAAGAGCCCAGAGCCAAGAGGGCAGAGGCGGAAGACACAAAGAATTGCAGAAGAGAGCCGAAGAAGAAGAGGGCATTCATCTTAGGTGGGGAGGCTTTGTACTGTTGAGGCTGGCCGCACCTCAAAGGTGTTTTGAGCTAATCAGAAATGTCTACTGCTGGGTCACATGGTCACCTCTTTCTGAAGGTGATTAATGAGCCTTTGTCTGTGAAGATTCCCATTTCCAGCTCAAAATAGGGCAATGTTTAATCATGACCTTTTATATCTCGGATACAACTGAATATATAAAACTATAATATAAAAAACGAATTAACATAAACATTTCTGAAATAATGAAAGAATCTCAACGATAGTAAACATGATGTGCTTTATTATGAATTGTTACCATTCCAGTAATATGACATAAATAAAATAAGATTAAAGATTATAAACACCAATTTGTCAGTTATCAGTAATTACAAATCACTACATATATTTTAAAGGTTACATCAGGCTACATTCATTTGTGTAAGATAAAATTTTACTATCATAAATAGACTCTGTGTTGTGCAGTGTTGAACAATACAATGAAGTCTTTTGCTCGTGTTATAGCTCATAATCCATGTATATGCATTGTTAAAACCCAAGAAAAGTTTGTTTTGCGATTGTGTCAAAGTTCCTGGATTAAAATGACATGTCCTGCTAAAAAGAGTTCAAAGGGATCCTTTCCAAGACAGTTTTAACATGTGACACAAGAAATGTCTCATGGTGGTCATTCAGTATATAAATTTAAGTGTTTGTATGTTACGGAATAGGGCTGAAACTATTAGTCGACGCTATGTCAACGTCGACAATAAAAAATTGTCAACAAAAATTTTCGTTGATGAATAGTCGTTGATCTAATTTCTCATTAACATGAGAGCACATTAAACTCTAATGATAACACATGAGAACAGCACTGCAGTTCGCGCCTGACTGAGGAGAGGAAGAATTACACAGCTCACAGTCCAGATGCACTCTAAACTTTCCAAACCACTTTAGGTGATGTAAATGGCAAAGTATGAGGGAATTGTACAAAAATACCAAATAAGTAAATACAATCGGAGCTCTTTAAAGAAAACATCCCAGTGTTACATCTTAAAATACAGTTATATTTAATGTGTTATAGCTTTATTAAAGTTTTGCATTTCATATCGAGAAGAAAATTGGCAATACGCAGCTTTATTAATAAGAGAGAGTTTGTTTTTTTGTGAGTTAAAGATGGATTGAAGTGAACAGAAAGCTGAGAGAGGGTAGTCTTCACCCCATTATACTTATATATATATTGGGGTTTCTTCAGAAGAGTAGTCTTTAAGTCATGTGATGACCATTAAGTGTTGGGATATTTAACACATGTACGAGGAGAGGTCTCGGTGCATCCACAGATCTCTCTTTGTTCTCAAGACGGTTTACACTCAACAAAGCAGCTTTTAATATACTTTTTTCAGGCCTCTGGCTTGTTTGATTAGCATTAACAGAGCAGAGTCTTTAATTTATGACATTGAGGAATTTCCGGTGTTGATCCTGGATTCAAGTCATTTTGCACAGCAATTGTTCGTTCTTCTGCCCTACAGGGTTCACGATACTGAACTCATGGTTTGGTTTGTTTCACGATTCTTAAAACTAAGCTTGAATCAAGAAAAATTAAGATAGAAAGCTTTTTATTATTATTATTTGTATTACTTTATAGACATATGCAAAACAGTTAGTTTCCATAAAAATTAAAATAAAAGTACTGTTTTTAAAAGTGCTGAATAGTCCAACAGAGATGTACTGGAACAAAAAACAGCCCAGAAAAGGGCAATGGTGACACAAAATGGAAATACAAAGACCACACTGCATGGAATTCTGCGCAATGCATTGTGCTCAACTCAACCTTCCATTTCTGGTGTTATGAATGAACCAAAAGTAATTACAGCTATTTTTTTCCCTCACACTATTCTCCGCGGCATCCATGCACAACTTACCACGTGCCCCACTGAGAGTGAACTACATTATAGCGACCACGACGAGGTTATCCCAACATGACTCTACCCATCCTAGCAACCGGGCCAATTTGGCTGCTTAGGAGACCTGGCTGGAGTCCCTCAGCACACCCTGGATTTGAACTCGTGACTCCATGGGTGGTAGTCAGCGTCTTAACTCGATGAGAAACCCAGGCCCCCTAAGCTAATATTTCTAACGTCTCTTTCTTAACTCATTATTTAATCAGTCAGTTGGAATTAAAAATTACAGTTTTTATTTCCTAGATGATAACTTGATGCCATTTAGGTGCAAAGTAATGAGGTCATGTGACAACAATGTAGCATACTACAGAAATAAGGCCTATGTTTCACATAAAAAAAAATAGAGTGCAGTATTCAGTTATTAGTAAGCTGGTATTCAATCACGAACATCCTGCACATGTTTGAATAGTTACTGATAGTCTGACTGCAAGCCATAACAAATCATAAATTTTTTAATGATTGGTGTGATGCCTGTTAAACAGCAAACAAATGTTTTAAACACTGTATATTTTGTGTCCTTTTGTCCTCTGGATATAGGTTTTGTGCCATACCTAAAAAAAAACTGCTTAGAGCCGTAGGGCAGGTAGTCTGTACTGCATTTCAATCCAAAATGTTTTGGACACTAACACAACTATAATGAAATCATGAAGGGATCTTTTTTTACTCGGGTGGAAATAGTGCTGACCACTGTCATTCCGGCTGCGACTCAGCAAACAGCTGACGATCTATCAGACGCCTGCAGAATCACAAAAATTAGGATCCAAAAGAAAAGCTTGCAGTTTAACGGTTAAAAAATGCAAATGGGAGCCTTAATGTTGACTTTGCTTTACTTTTTTCTTTTCCCCTCGCTTCCCTGACATTAACATAATGAGCCTGCAGCCGTTTCTATAACAGGCTGCCTAAACAAAGCACTGGCACACTGGCACCGCTAGCTCCTTTTTAGCGCTTTAGCGCTTATCACGAACAGAACAGAGTTACAGCTACAATGTGCCGGTTAACGGCACTATTCTCCTGGTAATCACTCCTACCTTACATAACTTTCTACCTGCACTTATCTCAGCTCAGCACACATGAAGCCAGAGAATGCCGAGTATAATAATAACCGTGACACATAGAGCGAGTGTGCAAGAATCGGTGGCAAGAGACCGCCACAGCCGGCCTGACAAAGCGCTTTCTACTGTACGCCCACTGTTCTGTTACTCGACACTTACTGCATAGAGAGAGAGAAAGAAAGGTAGAAGGAGTGGAAAAAATACTCCTTTGGGAATAAAGGAAAGCTCTGAAAGCTTGACTGTTAATGAAAGCCATCTCTCCTCTGTCTGAACATAAGCACCTCTGTTGTTTCTCATTCTCACTTTTAAGTGGCTGTGCCAACTGATGGAACATTTATTAAACTGGTGCGCTAAATATATGATGAGGGGGGAAAAGCGTACACTTCTTACCATCGCTTCTGCCTAATCAGAGAAAGGAGAGCAACATCCTCGTTTTATGTAACTTTAGTTGCTGCCGCTACAGATGGTGTTTGAAAAGGCTCAGTAAGGGAGGTCTTTGAAGACTCAAGCAGCTCTTTGCCTGGTTCTGCTGGTGCACAGTTATAAATCCATCTGTTTGTCCTTGTGTAATTGGAGGCCAAGGCAGTGGTGTCACGGCATGTGTGCTGTGTTGCAATGTCTGAAGATAAATAGGCCTGACAATGCTTGGTGAAGCATCTTGTTTCAGTCAGATTGCACATCACTGATCCTTTGTGTTCTACAGGCCATGATTTGAACACAAGTGGGGAATTCACTAAGAATTGAATGACAACAGATAGTGTGGTTTATTTGTACACACTGTCTGCATTGTTTTAGCACCCGATTCACTAAACACATTATGCAAGTCATTTAACAGCATAAACATAACCACAAATTCTGTGCTGAATACAATTTACACAACGCAATTGCCAATCTTGTAGTTGGTTCTGAGTGCTAGGTTGTGGACGATGCAGCAGACTACTGCTCTTTAAAAAGTGTGCTCAACTACATTGCGTGTCTAGATATATGGCTGTTTATAACTCTCTTCTCTATCATTTGATTGTAATTTGATGAGTTACTGCTGCCGTGATCAACTGAAAATATATAAAAATCTCTTTTAAAAAAAACGTCTGTTTACTGCCTGATTTCCACATGTAATAATAGCACAATGTTAATTTGGTCAAGCAAATAGTGCAGAGTTTTGTGAATATGATTTAATCTATAATGTAATCTAATTTACATAGAAAGGAGACACGAATGCACTGAAAATAATAAATTACTTTATTTTAAAACAGTGAAGCATTATTACAGCACATTTAACACCCGGTTTAACTAGATTGAGGGTTGTTATTGAATAAGACTCTTTTTGTTCTGTACACCCACAAGTTTAGTGACTTTTCCCCTCAACAAGGAGCATTGGACATGCACATATGGTAAAGAATAATTCCTGACAGCACATTCAGTATAGTTGATGGAATTCAAGTCATGAGAAAATATCAATGACAAAGACAGAAGAGGAGAAAGCATAGCATTTTAAATGAGGGATTTCCAAAATTGGCTCATGTGACCGACGTCGAGGCAGTCCTTTTTCACTTAAGAGGTGCAGCTGGTTGGAGCCAGCACTCTGGATCAACTGTATTTGCTCTCATTGATGGGACATGCATTGACTGCAAGGCAAGGCCCAGTGGAGTCATTCAGAATATTTGACTATTGATCGGAGCGCAAAACCAATCATATTTCTCTGACATTAATGTTAGGTTGAATGTTAAGTGTTTAGTACTTTTGGCATGGATTAAGCCACATACTACTATGTTTTTTAAATACCGGTAATTTAGTCAAATTTCTCCAATAAAGTGAAAACAGACACCCTGGGGAACGAGTCACATAAAGTATATGTGAGAAGAGGAAATAGCTTTCAGTCACTTCCATAGAGTACATTATCCACGGGAAATTACTTTCTTTTGGGGCAAACTGAGAGGGTTACATGGCAGGCGGAACAGTTTCTGCCTCTAACCACTCCTTTATAGTTCCCTAACTGTTATAATGTTTTTTTTAAATAAAGCTGATGACAAAGATGTATGATTTATTATTATTTCCCAAAAGCAAAGCCACTGTTAGTTTATCATGACATTTGTCTTTGTCTTTATTAATGACTTACTCTTGCAGTATTGTTTCAGGATGCATTATTTTTCTTTGAACTGGCACATGGAGGAATATGACACGAAGTAGATCTGCATTTAAAAGTGTGTGGCAGATTTTCACCTGATTTTTTAAAAATTTGTATGTGTGCATGTCCAGTCTAGATGGACGTTATGTCCCTCTTGATTATGTGATGGTACCAGACTGACAAATTTGTCATTGCTTTGGTGAATCACACTAAGGCCCTCATTCCTCAGTTATGGGGTGGTTAACAAGGGCCTAAAAAAACATTTTGTTCTAATGTGTGTGTTTCTGTATGGGCCTGACTTCACTAATTGTAATTTAAAGGTATCTTACACTAGTTTCATGTAAAGGTGATGTCTGTCATTTCTTTCTGTATTAAAATACTTTCTTCTATCCCAGCTTAATATGCAAAGAATGTAAGTAAGCCATTCAAAGGTACTGTAAATTACCCTGAAAAGTGTAAACATTGTGGCGCAATCAAAAAATTGCTAATTCTTTTATGATCACAAGCAGCCTGACATACTGAAAATCGACCAAAGGCATGGGTTAGGGGTGGGACAATCTGTTTGATCAACCAATGACTGAAAGGTGGTGTGTTTGGGGAAGCCTGTTTGGAAACAGTTCGTAATTCCATCTGGCGATGCTATTGGCACAGAATTTAGACACTTCAACTTCAAGATTCAGTAAGTATCCCCCAAACATGTATAGTCGGAGTCATCATTCAAATATAAACAAAATCATAAATCATAAATAAACTATTAACTGATTTTGAGTCACATGTTCTCTCTTTGACTTCAACTCTCGTTTTCTTTACATACACACACACACACACACACACACACACACGCACATGCACACACACACGCACACACACACTCTCTCTCCCTCTCTCTCTCTCTCGTACACTTCCTGTTTGACGTGCAAGGCTTCACAGAAGAGATGTAAGATGTGCTTCATGTTCCTTTATGGTAGCCCTCTTTGAAAAAAAAATACTCCTTGTTTCTAAAACACCAGCAACTAGAAAAGGTTCGGCACCACTTGAACTTGGGAGTACATTTTTCCTGTGGCTTTTGCAATATTGTTTGCATGGTGAGTGCCGTTATGAATTATGCAGTTTGAAAAATATTGAAAGTGTAGGAAATTCAGATCCATGACCATTTATATCCTAGCTGATTTATTCATGATGTTGGAGGAGGGATAGGCCAAGGATACGGGTGGATGCTTTAAAATGGACTCATCAGTCACTCTGTGTCATGGACATGGTACTGATGTTTAATGATTCTTAAGGTTGGGATGCATATTCTGAGATCAAATTTATATACTGTATACACACACAATGAAGATACATGAATGAGTCTGTATTTGGGTTTTCTGTTTCATCAGTACACATTAGTTTGTATAACCATGTATACACACACAAGAGCTAAGCGATATATGTTTAAAAAAAACTCTTCATAACAGATTTTCTGATGCTCTCCTGTGTGTGTGTACACATGTGTAAGAATAATCCTTTTTGTCTCAGCTTTAAAGGGATATTTGACCAAAACATTTAAACTCTGTCATCATTTACACAGCCCCATGTCATTCCAAATCCATATGACTTTATTTCTTGTGTAGAACGCAAAAGGAGTCATCTAGCACAATGTTCAAATTGCTGTTTTTCAAATAACTGAACTGTTTGAAAGGTCTGCTAAATATCTCTTTTTTGTGTGTTCCATGAAAGAAAGAATCTCATTTGGGTTTGGGACAAATAATGACAGATTTTACATATTTGGATGTACAATCCCTTTGAGCATACTGAATATATGCAAGAAGTTTTATGAAATTAAATTGAAATATATTTGTGTAGCTATACACTGCATGCCCAATTATTAGGCACGTGAGTATTCTGATCTTATCATTATTTTCATGCACATTTTCCAACTCCAAACCATATAAACCTGAATGCTTTCTGGATTCAATCATTTTCAGGTGGTATGTATTTGTGTAATGAGGGAGGGTGTGGCGAAAGTGACTAACACCTTATATCAAGGTGTGCATAATTATTAGGCAGCTTCGTTTACCTAGTAAAATGGGCCAAAAAAGAGATTTAACTAACACTGAAAAGTCAAATAATGTAAAATGCCTTTCAGACGGATGCAACACTCTTGAAATAACAGTGGCTCAGGTGGTAGAGCAGGTTAGACACTAATCGCAGGGTTGGCAGTTCAATTCCTGGCCCACATGACTCCACATGCCGAAGTGACCTTGGGCAAGACACTGAACCCCAAGTCGCCCCCAATGTCAGGTTAGCGCCTTGCATGGCAGCTTTGCCGTCATTGGTGTGTGAATGGGTAAATGAGTCAGTGTTAAGCGCTTTGAAAACCGTTAAGGTTAAAAAAGCGCTATATAAGTACAGATCATTAACCATTTAAGTGTGACCAATGGATAATCAAACGTTTTGTTGCGATTAGTCAACGGGGTTGCAAAAAATGCATGTTAGTTGCAAATTAACTGCAAAAGACTTGACAAAAATTTTACTTGAAGCTACCAGGAAACTATTATCCTCCAATGCTACCATATTACAGAACTGCAACCTACCTGGATTGTCCAGAAGTACAAGGTGCCAAGTGCTCAGAGACATGGCCAAGGTCAAGAAGGTTGAAACACGACCACCACTGAATATATTCACAAGTTTGGGCAAAGAAATGCATGAAGACAGATGGAATGAGAGTGACTCTTGATGGACCAGATAGATGGGTCTGTGGCTGGATCACTAATGGACACAGGACACCACTTCGTGTCAGGTGCCAGCAAGGTGGAGGAGGGGTAATGGTATGGGCTGCTATCATTAAGGATGAGGTAGTTGGACCTTTTTGAGCTGAATATGGACTGAAATTCAACTCTCAAACCTACTACCAGTTTCTGGGAAGTACTTTCTTCAAGAAGTGGTACAAGAAGATGTCCTCAGCATTCAAGTAGGCCATGATGCATTATGCAGGACAGTGCTCCATCACATATATCCAAGTACTCCAAGTGCTAGCCAGCAAGGGCCTCAAAGATGCCCAAATAATGACTTGGCCCCCTTCCTCACCTGACTTAAATCCTACTGAGAACTTGTCGGCCGTTCACAAACATGAGATTTACAGTGAGGGAAGACAATACACCTCTTTGAACAACATTTGGGAGGCTGTGGTTGCTGCTTCAGTGAAAGTTGATCATGAACAGATCAAGAAACTGATAGACTCCATGGAAGCAACTGTATCGGCCGCACGTAACCCACCCCAACGCCCCCAGAAAAAGGTGTCATATACAGACCTTAAGTTCCCAGCACCCCTAAGGGGGGAACAGGCGACATGACTAGCATGGGAAAAAGCCAGCCAGTCGCTGATCTTAACACTATGAAATGCGTCAGGGAAGGTGATCTTTTCTGTTCCCATTCTTTCAGGGTGAAAAGACCCTGTGGAGACCACATCCTGCTCAGACTAGGGGGAGGTAACATGTGGCCAATACGTCATATGGGTTGTCAAGCCACATGTGGAAGTAGCGCGGTGGCAGGTCCTACCTGGTGAGGGAGGAGCTCTACAAACACATTGACCGGGGGCAGAGGGACTGCCAAGGGAGACGCGGGTCCATTGACAGGAGGACCATGCCGCGGAAAATACATCACAGGGAGTTGCCTTAAGAGGGAATTAGGCCTGTGGAGTCCTACCCCAGTACAGAGCACTTGAGGCTCGTAGTGGGTCTGGTCGCAAATTCCTCTGCTGAATTTGCAGGCCAGAAGGCTAGGGAGGAAGAACATACAGGTATCGAGAGCTTTGTGTCTAACCTGGGAGAGAGAGTGCACTGGATCACTTTGGTGAAGGGCATTAAGTGCAAGTGGAACACCCAGTTGGCTGTTCCGTATTACCAAGTTCTACTGGCTCGGACCTGATAAAACACGGGACGAGACCAACTCAACCCTGAGATTGTAGAATCTCGCAAAGGTATTGGGTATTGCCCAGCCTGCTGCTCTGCAGATGTCTGCTTAAGGAGGTGCCGTTGGCCAGTGTCCACGAGGATGCCACACTTCTCGTCGAGTGTGCTCGAACCCGCAAGTGGGCGGGCACAGCCTGAGTCTGAAAGGCCAAGGAAATGGCATCGACGACCCAGCAGGAAGTCTCAGTTTGGAGACAGCGTTCCCTTTCCTCCGTCCGCCGAAGCAGACAAAGAGCTGCTCAGAACATCTAAAGCTCTGCGTGCAGTACAAATAGATACGCAAAGCACATACCAGACACAAAACAAAGGATGGGTCTGCCTCCTCCCGGGACAGCTTGCTTGCAGGTTCAAAACCTGGTCCCTGAAGGGGGTCGTAGGAACCTTGGGCACCTAGCCCGGTCACGGTCTTAGGATGACGTGAGTATCTGCAGGACCGAACTCCAGGCAAGTGTCGCTGACAGAGAATGCTTGCAGTTCCCTAACCCTCTTGATGGAAGATGAGTCAAGCGGCTCGAAAGGGGGTCTCTGAAGGCCTGAGAGGACCACTGAGCGATCCCAGAAGGGGAACAGGCTTGGCCGGGGAGGATTCAGCCTCCGGGCACCTCTAAGGAACCTGATAATCAAGTTGTGCTTACCCCGCTGTGCCAGGCTCGAAGAGATCAAGGCACCTTAGCACTGACTGCGTGCGCTTGTTCGTGAGGCGTGCTGTCATTGAGACTGAGTCTAACTCTATGCCGAGAAAAGAGATGTTCTTTTCCCAGTTGACCTGAAGCCCTAGACGGCTGAGGTGCCTGAGCACCTGGTCCCTGTGAGCGCATAGTAACTCTCAAGAATGAGCTAAAATGAGCCAGTCATCGAGGTAATTGAGTATGCGGATGCCCACTTCCTGTAGCGGGGCAAGGGCTGCCTCTGCAACCTTGGTGAAGACGCGAGGGGACAGGGTGAAGGGGTGGACCTTGTACTGAAATGCCTGGTCATAGAACGCGAACCGTAGGAAGGGCCGATGTCAAGGCAGAATGGAGACGTGGAAGTACGCGTCCTTCAGGTCTACCGCTGCAAACCAATCTGATGCCGAACGCAGGTTAAAATTGGTTTGTGTAAAGCCCGGTTGAGAACTCGCAAGATTGGCTGCAACCCACCGCTTTTTTTGGGTAGAGACCCTTCTTCATTTCGGGTAGAGACCCTTCTTCATTTCGGCTGGAGGGACAGGCTATATTGCATCCTTGAGTAGCATAATTGTAATCTCTGCCGTAATGTGCTGCCGTTTTTGCCGCGCATAGAAGTGGAGCGAATACCGCTGAAACAAGGCAGGAGCCTGGCGAATTGAATCGCGTAGCCTTGTAAGATGGTCCTTGTCAACCAAAAATCACTCTTTTATTAACAATGTGGGAAAACAAGGATTTTCCTGCCAGCCCTCCACCGGGTGACTGAGTGGTCTTGGTACCAGCTCCGGAGCGAACGTCTGACTCCTTGGGTCTTCCATCTCAGGAGTGCTTAGGAGCCTTCCGGGTCCTAGAGGAAGTCCTGGAGATCGGGGGCATGCGCCACCTGCGAGAGCTGGGCCTGTGTTGAGGCGGAGCTGCCTATTTCTTGGACGCAGGGGTATGCCCTCGGCTGGCAGACGGGCCGCGGACCGTGCATGTTGCGGTGCCACGGCATGATGTGCGAGATCGCTTCCGTCTGCCTCCTTACCAACCGAAGACTGCTGGGCGAAGTCATCGATGGTGTTGCCGAAGAGGCCAAACTGGGAGAAGGGGGCGTTGAGAAAGCGAGCCTTTTCTCGCCGCTGTGGCGAGCGGCTCACATTGAGAACATAAACCATTCATAAATGCTGCCTCCATGAGATCGCAGCCCCGACACACGAGGCATCGCTCATGACCGTCAGGAGTGGAGAGAAAACAGCCGCATCCTGGAACTGCACAGAGGCGGAAAGACATCTTTAAAAAGACGCATCCTGAAAAGGACGTTTAACACCTGCTGTGTATTGCTCTTATGTGAATGAAAATACTCTCTTTTAGAGGGGAAAGATACTTCTCTTTTAGAGGTATACGGAACCGCTGTCGAAGCACCCAGGGGCGTGGACTGCACAGCGTGCAGAGAGGGAGAAAGCCGCTGGTAATGTGCCATAGATCCAACAGCAATGCTCTGATAGAGGTGAGTGGAACATTAGTGAGACTCAGCTGGATGCTGCACAACCGTTCAGCTCAGAAGAAAAAAATCGGACTGACAGACGCACGCCTGCTTCCCTTTATACCCATATGTCTGGGGGCGGGACATACAAATTGAGTCTGCCAATTCTCATTCGCCTTTTCTCAAGTTCAGAGGTACGCGAGGCTCTCAAGAAAGACCCCTTGTGTCACTACATTCGACACAATGTCGAGTGAGTGACAGAAGGGGAATATTATTTAATTGTCATTTTGTGTTTCTTATTTGTTGCACCTATTATAAAAATTTTGAATAAACAATTGAGTTGGGAGAAATTATTTTTGTAATTTAGTTGCCTAATAATTGTGCACACTAATAGTTGCCTAATAAATGTGCACACTAATATATTCCCCTGAGAAAGACAAAACTCACTTTTTCTTTGTTAAATATTCAGGTTTGAGGTTCAATAACATTTTTGATTGACTAAGAGCATTGTGTTTGTTCAACAATAAAATGAATCCTGAGGAATACAATTTGCCTAATAATTGGGCATTCAGTATATGTGAAGTTGCTCAAGGGTTTCTGTATGCATGAGAGAAAAGCGGTCCCACTGATACCTGTGACCTGGTCTACGAGAATGCGGGAGGTGATTATCCGTCCGTACTGAGAGAAGAGCTGTTCCAGCTCCTTCTGGGTCATGGTCTTGGGTAGCCCACTAACGTATAGGTTAGCATCACGAATAGAAGCTGAACTGGGCCGGGCATATGACACCTGCAACAAAATATGGGCAAAAATACATCAGTCAAAATTTGGAAAATATGGTGCTTTATGTGGCAGAATTGTTGAAGTATCTTGTCAAGAATATAAGAATAAATGGCACATGACATATAATCACACTATATATTCTTAAAGTGTTGTTGATTTAGAAAAACATGACAGTGCTGTAATAGACTAACAAGCAATTAATTAGTTTTTTGGACAATATCTTATAATAGATTTGGCAACGCATAGTTAACATTCGTGAAACATTATAAATAAATATTGAATTGGTAAGATGCAGTATTCAGATGACGGTGGTCATCTGTGCAACTGTTCTGTCTCACACTGTGCTGCTGGTGGTCTCTCTTCTTGCATTGACCCGCAGCAGCTAGAGATTTCAGTATGAGAATGCCCCAAAAACCCTCCACTTAAGAACAATGGAAAATCGTATTTAGTTATTAAAATCTCTTTGGAAAGGGTCAACTGCTGCGAGGGATTCTCTGTCATATATTGTTTTTTTTATTTTTTGATTTGAATGGTATATGCACATGATATCTAAACAGCTTTACAAATTGCCTCAAAGGAGGAATGAAAATATACAATTAATATTATCAAAGCTACACAAAAATATCCAAAGTTGACAGTGAGTTAATAAACATCAAGTGTGACGTAAAGAAAAAATTATTTCATAAATTTTATTCAGGCAACAGTGTATTTATACAGTATTCCTGAAACAATATGGTTAATGATTTTTTAAACCCCTTAACTATACGTACATAAGTATTTTAATACTTACTTAAAGGTAAGTACTTAACGTCTGCTATCAATTCAGCCTGAAACAATGTGTACAGACTCCATTCAAACTTTTTGTAGATAATTTCATCCTTATGCCTCTATAATATCTGTACACTGAATTAATTTCCTTACATCTGTCTGCATACTGAATTGTGATTAGTTCTGTCTTTTTTGCCTATATTTAACCATTTCTAGCAGCCTTTGCACTGCGTGATGTGATTCTTAAGTGCAGCTGACAAAAAAACAACATGCGTGCTTATTATAATGACAACAGCATTTTATTTATACAGAACCAAACCCTTAAATGAAAGCTAAACTAAATCATTAACACTACTTTGGCTGCTTTTCACTGGAATTTCCTTGAGGAAATGCAAATATAGTTACACATAATTGTACAATTTAATTTACACAATTGTACAAATTGACACATTTTAGAAAAATGTTCATCAACTATACATAGCGGCAAATTATAAAAGCTAATTTGTTTTCAGAAAACACACACAATGCGAACATGATGGAAGAGTGTATGTGTGTGTGTGTGTGTGTGTGTGTTTCATAGGGAGAAGCCTGGTTGTCATCTGTGCTGAATAACACTTTGGAACCTTCTGTTTCTGCCTAGAGTGAGAGCCAAGCCATCTATAGCTCACTCTCATTCTCGCATTCCCCACACACTAATATCAGCTTGCTGTGCTTACTAGCACCTTGGACAGCTCTTTTCACCACAATCCCTCTAACATGCTCACACGGCAGGTTCTCACCCCTCTCAACTTGTCGAACTCGGCAGCACCTTGGACAGAACCTGTCACATTCAAAAACACACTTGAATTCTGTACTTGTTTTCAAACTGACTTTCAACTACACACACCTGTCTCTCTCTTTTCTAAAACTAGGGCTGCACAATTAATTGAAAAACTAATCACAATTACGATTACAGCTGCCACGACTATGTAATTGTGAAAATTGACGATTACAGCGTTCAATTTATGTCTGCTCCTGTTGCTTCAATGGTTTCTATGTACAACGTGTTTTTGCAGCGGTTGAGTGTTCTAACATCACTATCACGTCTGTTGTGTAATGACCATTCAGAGACGCTTAGATTAGTCCTCTGTCCTATCTGTAATGACAAGTGATCCTAATGCGCAAGTTTTAAACAATCTGAATGCCCAGATGCTTGCTTTATGTCCTAGCTCTGTTCGCGCTGCACACTAAAATTATTACTGAAGAAACATCACCTGACACTTGAAAAGAAGCTGTAGAACAAGAGCGAAAAGCACTTTGTAATTATTTTGGCTTCATTGCATATTGCACTGCTCGCTTTGTACGTAGATGTTAAATACACTGCAAATGAGCAACACGACAAAACTAAAACGATCCCGTTCTAATCAAGGCACAGACACAGTGTAAATAATTGATTTATTATGCTGATTAGACAGCTTTGTTTTTAATGAGATCATTCGTGAGAGTGCAGAACATTGTGCAGAGCGTCTCTGAGCTCACGTCGAAATGCAGATCTCAAACAGTGTAAACTTGCAGTGAGTGACAGCAGTCATTGTAATGCGAGAGTTTGTCATGTTGCTCGATTTCTGTATACAATTCAATCAAAATGTAAAAACAGTTTTGTTTTGTCATGTTAATAAGAAGGCCAATGCGATTTGATATGAACAAAATAGCAAAAAAGTAATTAATCTTAAGTGTGTTTTAGAGGTGTAGCCAAAATAAAGAATATGGCATGAATAGCATATTTCAGGAATCAACGTCATTGTTATCACGTCTCCTCTTATAAGACCCATTTGCCACGCAGCTGGTATTGGTAGATTTAACATTTTCACGAATCGCACAAACTCAAATGCCTGTTTTTAATTTCCAAAGTGCAACCACTGAGGCCAAAAATGATCTAACGATGATCTTACATGAACAATGTCACCATTGAAGATCTAATGGGATGAATGGTCCCCTGTCTAGCCACCTCAGGGTTTACTGAACGCAGTAAATTGGTTGATTTAAATCAGCTATTAATAAGTTTAAATTTTGAATATGCCATATTATTACTGTATGTGGACAAATAATTTAAGCAGTAATTTAGTAATAATTCAATTTATTCTATACCATAGATATCAATTTACAATCATTTTAATTTGCCTTACCTTAACAAATATTATTACAATATAAAATACAAAACAATATAATGCATAAAAGATGCTTAAAAGAAACTGGAGAGCAGCTCATATCCACCACTGAAATCACGTCATGATAATTAAAAACTTTGATAAACATTAATTATCATGATTACAATATCAGAGCAATAATCGACAATTATGATTTTTGCTATAATCATGCAGCCCTTTCTAAAACACATTATGCTGTTTTCACCCAGTTACACTCACTCAACCTCAATGTTGTTGGCTTAAAGTAATGTAAGAACTTTAAGGGAAGGTTTAAAGGGAAATTACAATTATAATTTACTCACTCTCATGTTGTTCCAAACCAGCATGCCTTTTTTTATTGAATACAAAAGGAGAATGTTTTCCTCAGTCACTGTATGGAAAACAACGATACATTGAAAGTAAATGGTGACTAACATTCTGCCTAAAATGTCCTTTTATGTTCCACGGAATAAATAAATTCTTATAGATTTGGAACAACATGACATTGAGTGAATGATTAAAGAATTAACATTTTTGGGTGAACTATACCTTTAAAAAGGGGCACTCAGTAATTATTTGTTGTTTTATGTTGCACTGTCTGATATGGGGATGCCACAGTGTTAGTTTTTGACAGTTAGATTATCATCTAAGAAAAAATCATGGTTAACCGGTTTTATGGTAATTTGCAAATGTTCTTACTGTGCAAAATCACTGAGGCAAAAAAAGTCATATCATATCACATTTAAACATGTTAGTGGACATGTTTCTTAGGGATATATGGATGCTAATCACAGCCATACAATAGGAAAACATACTGATAAATAAACAAATAAATAAATAAATAGGAGGTGTATAATAAGAGACACACAGAATGATGCACTTCAATGTCCAGAGTGCTTGGAGTCTCTTAAAAATCGCATAACTGTAAGATTATTGTGGTGCACAACATGTAGTTCACGGTCAACAGTTTTTTCATCTGCAACAGTTTATAAATGCAATCCGTTATCTGTTAGACACCCCACCATAAAGAATAGACTACAAAAAAACTCTCCACAACACCTCACAAATAAACCTGTAGCCTATGCATAATAATGATAGAATTGCACACACACACACACACACACACGCACACACACACACACACACACACACACAAAAGAGTCAGATATGTTAAAAATTATAATTTCTGTCTGAAACACTTGGTTTTGGTGCTGCTGCTCCTTTAAGAGTTGACAGTAAACACCTACTATAATACAGTAATTAGCTCTCTGCTCTTGACGTACCTGCTCTCTTCTTGCCATCTCACTGCTCACAGCTACTGGGTTGGCTATGGGAGTGACAAGGTAAAGGAGGTGTTGACATGGAGGCGGTCAAATGCAATGGTCTAGCACAGTGTGACATCACAAGAAAGAACGAGATGTTTTGGCAGCTTGGTTTCAACAAAATGTCATTTTTGCAGTGAGGAGGAAGCTTTGAGTTCTGAAACTTACAGATTGACCTCTTATATGTAAAAAGATCAAGGAAAAATGTTTTCCTCATGACATTACACCTTTAAAATCCTTTAATGACTAAAATTGAAATTCATTGTTAAATACAGTGAATTTGTACACAAGCAATGCTTTAAATAATGAGAATGATTTAATTGGCGACTTCTCAAAGATTACCACACTGACAGTATCTACATGCAAAATCACATTGCACTTTAAGCATGTTTAAACATTCAAAAAAAGTTGCATCTCTCGGTTCTTCCATTTAAAATCACCACAGCTAAAAAACCTCCATCATCTTTAGTAACCCTTACTCATTAAAGTGCTCCCAAACAACTGATTTAAGACTAATTTCTTTTATATTTTGGAGTTTGTGTGTAGCCCCAGTTTAACATGAATTGAAAGTTTACATTCAGTCCACGATTCCTGGCCAAGCGCCACGCCAACACCATCCGTAACCATAGCAACAGCTGCACTAACCACCAAGACACAAGCACAAGAGATATTCACATTCAGGCTTACACAGAAAAACTCTTTTACAATATATCTATATATATCTATATCATGCGGAAATAACAAATATTTAATGGTTTTTAATTGTAGATTAAAAATTTTTACTATTAAATTATCTGTGACATTAATTGCGGTTAATAGTGAAACTGTATAATCGGTAAAAGCCTTAATACAAGACTTTTCACTCACATCTCATGTGAATGTACATTTTTTAAGCATGTTAAAAAATTTTTTAAAAAGTACTACTCATTTTTATGTGAGCAGTTATGAATGTGAACATTTATGAATGTGGAAAAAAATTACTGAGTGCACCTTTAACGTGACACAAATGAGGATAATTAAATAATTCTGAAAGTAATCCTGGTGGAACACTTAAGTGCTTTGACTTGTCCTGGATTATATTAAATGAGAAGTATCTGTTAACAGATTTAATTTTCCTGTTGACTCCATGTATTCACCACACTTCAAATTGGGAGTGATTTTTCTGTCTCTCCGTCTCTCTCGTTACAGCAGATCAGTTTTAATTCAAGATGGGGAGATGTTTCTATCTCCCTGCCCTTTTAATGCTCACGTCAGTTTAATCTGTTCCCATTAGTGTTTGAAGCAGCCTTTCCATCTCATATTTTCATTAGTTCTGACATTTGGGCAGCAGAGCCATCACAGGGTGTTACACTGCTACAAATGCTGAGCTAAACAAGCTATACACTGCGCAATAATCTCCCCAAATCCACTTAAATGGAGAAGGCAAAAGGAATAGAACCATGGCAGACTCTTCACTTCTTTTCATTTTCTCTTCTCTTTCGCAATTTTTTCTTGCCCTGTCAAGCAGCTCCAGATGTCGGATCTATCAACACCCTGTCTGCTGTGAGAAGTGTGAGAGGGTGTGTGTACACGTATCTCACAGCACAAGGCTACGCTCTTCTCACCCACAGTGGGATTTTTCCCATCGCACATCGACAGGAAGCCAAAGCCGGTGTTTTGCTGAGAAATGGAGAAGTGTCATGGAGAAGTGTGTGTGCAACAAAATGACGAGTGTGTGGATGGAAGTTGTTGTTGGAGTGAAACTCTTTTTCTCACACACTCCATCTCAATCTTTTTACTTTTCAAGCAGTGAGACATAGGAAAGTGTTGCTTTATTGATCGGTTTTCATTAGGGATTGCAATAAATATATTGACTAGTTGATTGGTTCTGCCACTTATCGATGTGTTTTGTGTGTAGCTTGGATGAAATGACTTTAGTTGCATTTGTTCTATTTGGTATAATAAATTCCTCTGTCCACAAGCTGCGTCTTGGAAAATTTGCATTTAAATATATTTGGAACAGGGTTCCTATGGTCTTGGAAAACCTAGAAATATCAGGAAATTTAAAAATGTGATTTTCAAGCCTGGAAAAGATATAGAAATCCTAAAAATGAGAGGAAATTCTTTTAAAAATCTAGATTTTTCCAATTTCAATATGTACTCATCATAAACATTTCATATTGAAATCACCTTTAAAAGGTATGGAAATGTATGGTCAAAAGGTGTGGAACGCTGTTGAATTTATGAAAAAAAAAGAAAGAAAGAAAAGTGAAGCCTAAGTGCTTTGCATACAAAAAATACATTATGAGTGATCTATACTGAATATGCTGCAAAGATTTAAAGTGTATTAAAGTGCATTTAAAGAACAAGCCAAAATTCTTGTGAAAAACTATGAAACTAATCATGTGTCAGCCAGAGATTGACAGAAACCTTATATTTGATGTTACACACAATAGTCATTGTAAATTAAACATTTATCTGCTAACTACTGTAGTAAACTACTTTTCAGGACTACTTTTCATAACTAGTTAAAATGAGAAGTCGTGCAAGCCCTAGTTTTTATGGACTTTCTGTGTTAGATTATATGATCTAGTGATGATCTTTTTCTGAACATGATACTGTCACCCTGCGAAACGAATATAAATTAATCGTAAAAACACACCTTTTCTTGCTTGCTCTCACTGATCTCAAAAGCCTCTTGTAAGCATCTAGGGAAGATATGCATCATCAGAGCTTATTTCACTTCTCCTTCACTACTGAGAAGAGCAAAGAACCGCACTTCGGATAATTACCAATTTCCTTCTTTTTCCCATTTTCTCTCACATCCACTCTAAGACACAGCTGTCTGTTGCTATTAGATGGTCTTTCTTCGTCCCCGCTCAATGGGGAGTGGGGTTATGATGGAGGCTTCATAAGGAGGATGACCTTGGAACGCACTTATTAGAAGTTATAAGACAGAGGATTTCATCTCTCTTTCTTGCTGTAATACAGCAGGAGAGGATCTTTAGAGAGGGCTGGTGCTGGTCGGAATAAGAGGTTTCATGGAGTGCAGAGAGAAAGGAGGAGAGAAAGCAAGGAGGGCTGAGTGAAAGCTGTAAAAGAGAGATCACAAAGAAGAGATAAAGACGTTGGCTCCTGTGGCCACATGCTGAGATGGACGGATAGAAGAAGAGAGAGAGAAATTATAAAACAAAAATAAGAGATCTAGATGATTATAAAGAAGCAGGACTGGATTGACGTGTCCTAACCAGGTACGATACTTTAAAGGGATAGTTCACCCAAAAATTTAAATTCTGTCATTTACACACCCTCATGTTGTTTCATGTGCTTTTTGTTCCTCCATGGAACACAAAAGTAGATGTTAGACAATATGACAGTGTCAGTTACCAAGCAATAAAAAAGATGAATTAAAACTGAATAGTAACTGAGGCTAGCATTCTACTGAACATATCCTTTTGTTTGGAAAAACTTGAGGGTGAGAAACGTCTCGGTTACGTATGTAACCTCCGTTCCCTGATGGAGGGAACGAGACGTTGTGTCGAAGAAGCGACACTAGGGGTCTCTCTTGAGCGCCGAATATGCCTCTGTTCTATGAAAAAGGCCAATGAGAAGTTGGCAGACAGTTACAGGTATAAAAGCGGGGAAATACGTCGAATACATTCAGGATTTTTCTGAGGAGCCGGAAAGGGTCCGGCCACTGCAGTGGCTCGGCTCAGCGACGTGGCCGGGAAGACATGACGTCTCGTTCCCTCCATCAGGGAATGGAGGTTACATATGTAACCGAGACGTTCCCCGTCTGTCGCGCACTTCGACATCGTGACGAAGAAGAGACACTAGGAGTCCACTTCAAATCACGCCGTGCGCTGAGCCGTGTATGTGTACTGCTGACACAGGAGCGGGCAGGCATTTCACATGCACAAGCGACCAACTGTGTCAGACTGCGTGTACCCTTCCCCAAAAAAGTTGTCGGAATCCTTCTGGTTACCCTAGAGGGGAACAAGGCGACGCTTGCCAACCTGGGAACGGGCCAAGCCTGGCTGGGCCTCTTTTCTCTCTATGTTTCTCCACATAGAGCAAGAACAGCCAGAGCCCTTAAACACATTGAGGGAAGGGGGTCTTACCCAGTTTCCTATTCCTTCAGGGGGAAAAGACCCTGCAGAGACCACACCTGCCCAAAAGGGGAGGTAAAGGTGGCAAATACATCACATGGGTTTTTTAGGCAACATGTGGAACGTGGCGCAGTGGTAGATCCAACCTCCAGGAGGGGGAAGTTGCTACAGCATAGCGACAGCATAGCGACCGGAGGGAGGCGCGGGTCAGCTCGTAAGGTGACCGTACCGCGGAAAATACACACAGGAGGAGTCCGCGTAGGAGGCCTGATCTGTGGAGCACTTTTCCCAGTGCAGGGTAGATTTGAGATTCCTGCAGTGGATTGGGTCGGCGAATTCCTCCGCTGAATTGCAGACCCACAGGGCTAGGGAGGATCAACCAGGGACCCGGGTGGGTGAGATCTCCTAGGAGAGAAAGCACACTGTTTTACCTCGGCCGAGGGAAAGGGCACCAGGTGCAAGCGATTCACCCGGCCAGATCGTCAGCGTGTTAACGAGTTCTACCGGCTCGGACCTGAGAAAACACGGGACGAGACTGACTCAACCCTGAGATGGTAAAATCTCGCAAAGGTATAAGGTGTTGCCCAACCCGCTGCTCTACATACGTCTGCTAGGGAGGTGCCTCTAGCCAGTGCCCACGAGGACGCAATACTCCTTATTGAGTGCGCTCGGACCCGCAAGGGGGGGGCACGGCCTGGGTGCGATAGGCTAGTGAAATGGCATCCACCACCCAGTGGGAAAGCCTCTGTTTGGAGACAGCGTTCCCTTTCCACTGTCCCCCAAAACTGAGCGTCTCAGGAGCGCCTGGGAGCCTTCCGGGTCTGCTTCCTGCGGGGTGCCTGACGCTGGGCCTGTTTGATGCGGAGCAGGGTGTTTCATAGCCGCAGGAGGACACCCTTGACGAGCAGACGGGGCATGGCCCATGGCGGCAGGTTTGCGGTGGGGCAGGATGTGTGAAATGGCATCCGTCTGCTTCACCGCTGAGGACTGCTGGGTCGGAGTCGTCAACGGTGCCGCCGAATGGACGGAGCTTGGAGACGGGGGTGTTCGAGAAGGCGTGCCTTGTCTATCTCCCGCATTTCGACCAGGTACAGTCCATAGATTGCGTTTCTGGACCAAGTACCGGCGCTTCTGACCTTCGTGGCCTGGGGGGCACGGTTGGTCATTGAGCACAGTTCCTGCAGCACATCAAGAACAGGACTACCCAAGTACAAGTTTTGAATTGCCTTGGCCTGGGGACTGGTACTGGGACCGCTCCACTGTCGAGGGTAGTGAGAGCGGAAAAGCGAGGAATCCGTGGCTTACTCAACTCATCATGCACGTCCGGGAAGAAATGAACTGCTGTGAGCATAGTGGACCTCTGTGCGCCAGGCTCAGACTGGGCGAGCAGACCCGCGAGTCATCAGGTCAGACGCTGCTGTAACGCTCTCCGATGCAGCGGTGATGTCATCCAATTCCGGGAGCTCAAGGGACCAGCCGGCCAACCGTGAAGCGGGCCGCACTCATCCTCAGCTCGGGTTTTGAAGCAAGCAAGCATGGGAGTTGGGTGGTTCAAGGGGGTTTACCCGGGAAAACACAACCCGTTATTATCCGCAAATCGCCTTCATCGCCCGTGGGACCTGCCCCAATCCCGTAGGAAGGAGGCGAGACGCGGGGGGCAGCTGAAGTGGCTTTCTCTCATGACAAAAGAAAGCCGTGACCGCAATGTTGCCATGGCTGTGTTCTCGCACTGAGAACATGAACCATTCATAAAATGCTGCCTGCGTGTGATCGCAGCCCAGGTACGCGAGGCAGCTTTCATGACCGTGATAGGTGGGGAGAAATCGCAGCATCCAGAAATTACACAGGGGCGGAATGGCATCTTTAAAAAGATGCGTCCTGAAAAGGACGTTCAATGCCGCTGTGTATTGCTCTTTTAAAAGAAATATCACTCTTTTAATATGCTCTTGCACTGTCGAAGCACCTAGGGGCAAATTGCACTGCCGTGCAGAGAAGGAGAAAGCCGCTGCAGTGCGCCGTAGATCCAACAGCAGAGAGTGTCAGAGAAACAGGAACGGGTGTGTGACTCGAAGCTCACTGCAGTACAACCATCGGCTCCAAAAAAAAATTCTGAATGTATCTGACGTATTTCATCCCTTTTATACCCGTATGTCCAGGGCGGGGTATGCAAATACTGTCTACCAACTTCTCATTAGCCTTTTTTCATAGACCAGAGGCATATTCGGCACTCAAGAGAGACCCCTAGTGTCGCTTCTTCGACACAATGTAGAAGTGAGCGACAGACGGGGAAATACAATTTTTGGGTGAACTATCCCTCAAAAGCAACAAGCAATAAAAACTTTAGTTTTTATCCTAACAGCTAAAATTTTTATACGCAATGAATGGCAGAACATTTTCATTTTTGGTTTCTATATCTGTGGCATCATGCTGGATAGCCCCACCCATAGTGGAATCTCATTGGTCTGAAATCTCGCCCCACATAGCTGCAAATAAACATCAAATATGCTCTGATTTACTTGATTTTGTCATGTTGTGCAGCATTTTTGCTTTCAGTGTGGACAGACAAATTATTTGTCACTGGAAAGATGTTGCATTGTCCCTGGTTAAGACATATGTAAAACCTACATGGAAGCATTAAGACGCTACTTTCTCTGTACCAATTCCAGTATGCGTGTTTGTGTGTGCATATGTAAGCAAAAATCAATCATGCGTGGGGTGTGCATGTGAGCAGCATGGTAGCATGTATTTTGTGCATTTAGATAGGCATGCTAAGTCACGGAAGATGGCTCTTACTTCATTACCCGCAAGTCTTTGGAAGGACAGAGAGGAGTATATTTTGTGAAAATGTTGTGCTTTTGTTTGAGCATGTATGTTAGCAGAGAAGGAATGAGAACACCTTTAAAACTAGTATAATGACGGCTTCATTCAATAGACATCAACAAATTTATTGTTACATCAAATTGTGCCCATAGGCCCTCCTATTGTACTACATGCATATCCTACAGAATTTCCAACAGTGTTTGGAGAGGTGGGCAGTCAGCCCACATCTTAGCCCACACCCTCTATATTTTTTTGTGGTTAGCTACATATTAAACATATTTTATAACTCTGTTGTGAATGTGTAACTTTAACTATGCTTACAATTGTTATATGAACAACATGTGAGTAATTACACAATGTAAAAATGTATAACTTGCCATTGTTACCGTACCTAATTCCTATTTATTCTAGTAACCCTTAAAATGAGCTTTGTTGGTGTAACCCTAATGCATTCAGGTTGATTCAGAGAGTTTAAAAATATTTTTTACAATTTAGATGTTATCACATGAAGCACATTTTGTAGGTTAACATTTTTATTTCAGTGTACTGATACAAGTTTCACAAATTTTCACAAGTCTTATGGTTAGGTCACGTAACATAAACACGAATGCAGCCGTTTAAAGGATAAAAGAGAAAGAGCTTTTTCATCACATGGTCTCTGTCAGAGAACATGGCTTTTATGTGTTTATGTTAAAGCATAAGTGCCATTAATATGTTTTTGAAGAGTGAGAATGTGCATATGCTCAAGTGTGTCAGGAGAACACCAAAGTCTAATGTAGAGGGTAACCCAACTATTGCAACGCAATGCATCTGTTGCATTACAAAGTGCATGCCGCTTTGGTGTCTTCATCAGCTTTCTCGCATTAAACTGCTTTCTACTATACGTGTAAATTAGCAATTATAATTTAATATTTGTTATTGCTCCACCCCATAAGTAATATAATTAGCGACAGCTCAACCAACATGGTTAGAGTCAATGGATGTGCGGCAAAGTTACTACGGTTTCTGGAAACAGTTGTGACTAGCTAGTTAATTTCTACAACAATGCCTCGTACTATGGTGGTTACACAGTGAGTTATGTCGTTGTACGGGAAATGCACCCCATATAATTTCAGAATGATTTGATGATTAAACCTATTATCTTTGTGAGTCTTCATGACCGATTCATTAAAAGAACCAGCTCAACAGTCATTTGAAAATCCTATGGTGTGTGTTTGGCCTTAAAGTCCATTGTTTTATTAGTGTAATAATGTATGTGTGTACTGGTGCCTCCAAGAACATGACAGAATAGAATAGGTACATCATATGTTTTTAACAGGTAACACGGGAGTTCATGAGTGCTTTTTAAAAGAGTAAAAGAACCAGCTCAAGTGTTGTGCGTTTGTTGTGCTAAGATGGGAGCAAAAATCTTTGGTGCGTGTTTGGCCTGTAAGTGCAGTATTTTAACAGTGTGTTTTTCATCTGTGTGTACTGCTTCCCTGGAAGTGTGTTTGTCACTGAGGGAAGTGCCGCGTGGCAGGAAGCTGTGATGATCGGCAAATACACAAAGAATGACTCATTCTTTCTCTAATGGATTCTAAGCTGATGCGGAAACTAGTACTAGAAACACTGCTGGCCAACGCACGCACACTGCCACTCTGGAAACCGCCCATATTTGAGAGCCTTGTGCTTGTTCAAAAACAGCCCTGACAACACTTTTCTTTCTCTCTCCTATACACAGATGCACAAACACGCACTCCTTTTCACTTTTATGTTAAGACGTACTGAGCTTCAGAGACTGAGCGCTGTTTTCATAAGCAGGCAAAATCCAATCTGATTAGATTAGGGCGGATGTAAGTGAGAGGTCTGGGATTATAGGCCAGATGACAACACACACCCAGCCATTATGCTGTGAGCAGCTGTTGGAATTTATAGTTAAAACCAGCTGCTGCTTCTAAATTTACCCCAAAGCGCTGTTTAGAAAAATCAAAGCATTAGATTGTGAGAAACCAAACTGTTTATACCAATCCATATTAAAATTTAATAGAACGGAATAGAACAGAATTGTAGAACAGAAAAAGGCAGAGCAGAACAGAATAGAACATAATATGACTGAACAGAATAGAGTATATCAGAACATGAAAAAACAGAATAGAAAACAGAAAACAACATAAAAGATTAGAATATTATTTTCCAGAATTTTGGAAATAATGTTTTTTAATTCATCCATAGTCTAATGAAACAGAACAAAATAATATAATAGAAAAAGGCAGAACAGAACAGAATAGAACAGAGCAAAATGACATACAGAACAGAAAATAGAATAGAGTATGACAGATCAAAACATAACAATAGAATTGAACAGATCAGAATAGATTAGAAAATATAATATCATATCGACAGATCATAACAAAACAGAATAAAATTGAACATGAGAATGAAATGAAATGGGACATATCAGAAAATAATATAATATGTCAGAACAGAACAGACTAGAAAAGAACAGAACATGACAGAACAGAAAATAGAATAAAACATGACAGATCATGACATAACAGAGTAGAACATACCAGAACAGAATATAACATGGCAAAATATAACAGAACATGACATATAATAACAGAATAGAATTTAATAGAAGTGGATAGAATGGAATTTTCTTTAATTTTGCACTGAAATAGATACATTTTAGTCATTTATTAAGTATGTACACATTATTTGATTATACATGCTATTTCCCTCTTTTTGTGTGTCTTCATGATTTGACATTTAGAGAATCATTTACATATCAATTACACTATTTTCCCTTTTCTTCCTTCACTTGCTTTCCTGTTTCCTTCTGCATCTTAATGAGTCAGATTTGCCCTCCTCTCTCTTTGTGCTGCCGCGCCTCAGCCCAGCACGTGCCACATGTGTATGCCACATGTACTAATCACTGCAGCTCCACTGGCAGAAACGGTGATGGGAAACATTCGATAAATTGAGAAATGGCGAGTGGGAGAATGCATTCACCTAAGTGAAATGTTGTTCTGTTACCATTTGTTATCTGTTACGTGTCAATAGGTTCAATCCCAGGTGAGGGGGACATGTTAACTGAAGAGGTACTGAGAGAGCCCTTTCAAAGCTGTGCCCTTGATCGAGAAGCACTGGCTCCAGGGGGGCCCGCTTCTGCAATTAGTGTAATGTGGGTTGCTTTGGTTGAAATGTGTTTGGTAAACAAGAGGCAGGAAGCATTCTTATAACATGAACCTGAACGCAGATCTAAACACTGAAACATACACATTTCAGCATGTAGTATACAAATACATCTTTTCAATGGTGTAGCTGTTTTACATTTTAACATAAAGTCTGATCACATGTGTGTAGACATATTGTAGTTGTAAATTCACAACATTATTATCTTCCAATTGAAATCCCTTGGAGTGTTGGACAATTTGATTCATATTTTACTGTTTATCATGTTTGGATTTTTGAAACAAGATTGGATTTGTTCAAATGTTTGGATTTAATTTTATTCAGGAACCTTTTTATTTCCTGGCACTTGTGACACATGCATGTGTTCTTTAGGGTTTCTGTGAGTATGGTCACCTACCTTAATAGTTTTGGTCTGAAGTCTGAGTCCATTTAACGTGTTGATGGCTTTCTCTGCATCTTTTGGGTCAATGTAGTTGACAAAACCATAGCCAAGACTCTGCCCTGTAATTGAAAGCAAGAAAGAAAGAAATAGAGAGAAAGAAACAATTAAATAAAAGTACATTCATCAAATTTCTTTCGATTTCCCTCTAAGATCATTGCAAAAAAAAAAAAAAAAAAAAGGGGGTCAGGGGTGTTGAGGTCACAAATATAATGGTCCTTTTTGGTTCTTTAATTTCGCAGAGGCACTGAATGCAATAATTTTCTGAATAAAGGCTTGAAATGCGGTAAAGGCCCAACATTTTATATTTTTGTTTTAAAAGATACATGCATTTTTAAAGTTCAGACACAGTACAAGACAAACACTGTGTCTGCATTGCTAGCAATGTGCCTGTTTCAGTCATTTTTTCTTTTTTTTTTTGTGCTGTCTCAAAGAAAAGATGAATATAATTTGAATTTCTTTTGTATCTGTAAAATGGCATGACTGTCAGCAGGCTAGCAAAAAGAAAATACACAAAATTATTGAATGCCCTCAAGTTGTCCCTCATTGTTTTATCCTCCCAGTAGAATCTTAAAACAATAATTTCTTCCAGAATCATAACGCTGCTCTTTTCCATTCAAAAAAGTTCATTTTGACCAATACTGTCAAGGTCCAAAGAGGAAAAAAAATTATTATACAAATACCATAATAGTAGTCCATACAACACAAAGCTGTTGTGTAGCCTCAGAAAGCTTGGAATATAGTGCACTTGACTTCTGTTATGATATCTGAACCTTTAATAGTGCTATATAGTATTTGTCCTTTTTGACAGCTTCTGCTCACTATAAACTGTTATTCTATGGAATGGTGCTTCTTAAAATATCTATTTTTATGTATTCCAAGATAAAATCCAGCATATTGGTTTTGAACAACATACGGGTGAGTAAATTAGTAATTAAAAGTAAATTTTCCATTTTTAGGTGAACTACTTTAACTGGTGGCTCTTTTTTTGGGCACAAACCTGACATACTCAAAATAAAATGGTCTAATTTAAAAACAGACTCATAGGGGAATTATAAAAATTTCTAAAGAGATTATTTAGAATATTTAAATTGATTTAAAATTATTACCTAATAATATTTGCATTTAGACTATATGTCACTGTCCTTGCCAAAACCTAAAAGCACAATAGCAGTCGCAAGTCACAGGTCTTACCATGTTCCAGTTCTCATCTGGGTGATAACGCTCTACTTTGTGTTTTTTTTATAGACAAATTGTCTTAGACAATGTGAAGACAATTTTCTTTGCCTGACAGATTACCACATTTATTCAATTCCTTTACAATATACACATTCGCTCTTTGCCTTAATCCTGATACGCTGAAAACAACACCGTTAATGTTTTCACATTTATAGTTATGAATTACATAAAATTATGTACTGTACATGGCGGTGAATTCAAAACGGTGAATTTCACCAATGGTGAATTGTTTGCACCCTTGGAAATGAATGTCATTCAGTACAACATTTCAATCATAAAACAGTGGTCAAATATTGCATGTTTAGAAAGATACACAACAAACAACCCTCTTAACCTGAACTGCTTGTTGATGTGCAGCACTCCACATGGTTCCCACATAGCTTCTTAAATTTAAGTCCCGCCTTCATCCATTTGATTGGCTATCTCATATGAGATTGACAAGCTGTGCAGCAGAACAGCAACAAGGATATCAATTATTGTGGGGGGCACTGCATGAAAGTACAATTTACACCCTCATCCCCTGGCCAATTCCAGTCAAATATAACAAAAGCAATTTCCAACTTAATTTCTCAATGTTGTTTAGAAGTGCAGCAAATCAGCCAATGGAGGGAGCACAGTAAGTTTTAAATGTTCCTGTAAACCATTCAATGTTAAAAATTAAACATAAAGCATTTTTACCCTGCTCAGACCTAACATGGGGAACAGCAAGTAATACAATGTCCTTTGAACAAATATTATAAGGTTTGTGTTTTACAGAGATAATAGATGATAAGTAAATTGGAGACAGGCCACATACTGATTGATAAATTAAACAGTTCCAGTGTAATTGCCTTATGGCTGGCGGCAGTTCAGCCATAGCAAAGAGAGTACAATGGTGGGTTTGATAACCACAACCAGTAATAAAACATAATGAAAAAGAGTGCTTTGGTTTTTTAAATATTGTACTGGGTAGGGCTGAACGATTAATAGAATTTCATTTTCAATTACGATTTTAGCTTCCAATGATTATGAAAAAAAAATAATCGAGATAAAAGGATTATTGTGCTCCATTCATTTTTGCAATTAAACACCCCGGCATTAAATCTTTAAAGCACCCTTTATTAAAGTTCAAATAATAAGGAAGCGGGTTATGAAAATAAACTCAGAAACGGGCATTTCTCTCTGCAGTCAGCCCTGCGTCTATGAGTTGCGTGAAGTGACCAGAGAGATTGAATCTTCTCCTGGCTGATGCACACTCTGGCTCAGGGATGCTCGTCATGCCAGCGCATTTGCTGCAGCTGGATTATAACGTGATGGCTCGCGACGTAGTGAATCATAATATACGTATGTGTCATATTCACTGAGTGGATCTTATCATGAAGAAAATCAGCGAAATGCACTCTATTAAGAAGAGAATATTTGGGGCCTGGGTAGCTCAGTGAGTATTGACGCTGACTACAACCCCTGGAGTCGCGAGTTCGAATCCAGGGTGTGCTGAGTGACTCCAGCTAGGTCTCCTAAGCAACCAAATTGGCCCAGTTGGGTAGTCACATGGGGTAACCTCCTTGTGGTCATGATTAGGGGTTCTCGCTCTCAATGTTGTGCATGGTAAGTTGTAGATCGCGGAGAGTAGCATGAGCCTCCCATGCTGTGAGTCTCCGCGGTGTCATACACAGTGAGCCATGTGATAAGATGCATGGATTGACGGTCTCAGAAGCTGAATCAACGGAGACTTGTCCTCTGCCACCCAGATTGAGTTGAGTAACCGTGGCACCACGAGGACCTACTAAGTAGTTGGATTTGGGCATTCCAAATTGGAAGAAAAGGGGATGAAAAAAAAGAAAAAAAGAAGAGAACGTTTGGTTTTTGTGAGTTCGAAGTGAACATAAAGGTGAGTGAGTGAAGTCTTAGCCCATTATACACTGGAACAAAATACATTTTTGAAAAGTCTTTATTTTCTTGTTTTCCAAAATAATATCTAAAACTCCTTTAAAATAAAGTACATTTATTTTAGGAGCTATACTGCAGAAGAAAACATTTTAATCTAAGAATGTTGAATACAATATTTAATAAGGGCTCCACAATAACGCTTGTTTAGGACAAGTGGATTTTTGAAGGGGCAAGTGAAAAGAATTTTACTTGCCCGACCGGACACGCTGACTAATTAAAATGTCAATAACCAAATATTAACCAGCAATATTTGTGATAGCCTAGGCCTGTGTCACTTATTAGAAAGTTCATATT
This sequence comes from Moxostoma hubbsi, assembly GCA_032164185.1. Classification (NCBI taxonomy): domain Eukaryota; kingdom Metazoa; phylum Chordata; class Actinopteri; order Cypriniformes; family Catostomidae; genus Moxostoma; species Moxostoma hubbsi. The sequence goes on along the minus strand of JAVLUX010000018.1, from coordinate 12,713,239 downwards.
CTTATTCTGCTGTTGAAAATAATCCAGAGTGCATGATTTTATAATAGCAAACTAGTTACAACTGCACCCTGTTTGATTGACGGCGACGTGTGTGCTGAACATGCACGTGTGTTCCGAAAATGCTCACGCTAATGCGTGCCTGACTGGTAAAATACATTTCAAAATTCCGCTAAAATGCTGTCTTGGTGAGGTATTCATATAAACACAATGAGCTATGTCTAAAGTGAGCATAAACAGTGGAGAAAAAAGCGGACTTGTAAGTATAAATGTAAGCTAATAGACCTGATGCTGTCTAGTGTGTCATTATAATAATCAAACAATCATAAAAAGTAGGGATGTGCAGATCGATACTAAAGTATCGATACTTCCGATACTGATGTGGTATCGATCCTCACATAAATATTGATTATGAAGTTTTTTTTATCCTAGTGATTTTATTATTACTTAGATACCATGAATATTAATGCATATCATAAGTTTCGAAGTGGAAAAAATAATTATATAAGCAACTAGTTGCATGGCACCGGAACTATTGTTCCCCGTCTGTCGCTCACTTCGATGTTGTGTCGAAGAAGCGACACTAGGGGTCTCTCTTGAGCGCCTAATATGCCTCTGATCTATGAAAAAAAGCCAATGAGAAGTTGGCAGACAGTATTTGCATATCCCGCCCCCGGACATACGGGTATAAAAGCGGGGAAATATGTCGAGTTCATTCAGACATTTTCTTCGGAGCTGATGGTCGTGTATGCAGTGAGCTGCGAGTCACACACCTGTTCCTCTTCCTCTGAGCTGATTCTGCTGTTGGATCTATGGCGCACGTCAGTGGCTTTCTCCTTCTCTGCACAGCAGTGCAGTTTGCCCCTGGGCGCTTTGACAGCACAGTTAAAAGTGTTGTTTTCTCTAAAAGAGTTAGTTTCTCTAAAAGAGCAAATACACAGCTGGCGTTGAACGTCCTTTTCAGGTCGAGTCTTTTTAAAGACGTCTTTTCCGCCTCTGTGTAGTTTCTGGATGCGGTTGATTTCTCCCCACCTCTGGCGGTCATAAAAGCTGCCTCACATGCCTGGGCTGCGATCACACGCAGGCAGTGTTTTATGAATGGTGCATGTTCTCAGTGCGAGAACATAGCCGTGGAAGCATTACGGTCGCGGCTTTCTTTTGTCATGAGAGAAAGCCACTTCAGCCGCCCCCTGCACCTCGCCTCCTTCCTACAGGATTGGGGCAGGTGCCGCAGGTGATGAAAGCAATTTGGGGATAATGACGGGTTCCGTTTCGCCGGGTAAACCCCTTGAACCACCCGGCTCCCCGGCATGCTTGCGTGCTTCCTCCGAGCTCAGGATGAGTGTGGCCCGCTTCACGGCCGGTCCCTTGAGCTCCCGGAATTGGATGACGACATCGCCGCTGCACTGGAGAGCATTACAGCGTCGTCTGATGCTGATGACTCGGCTGGGCCGCCACCTTCGGGTCTGCTCGCCCAGTCTGAGCCTGATGCACAGAGGTCCGCTATGCTTTCCCAGGCTACCGCGAGCGCGAGGCTGGACCGGTAAACCCTGTCCCCCCCTCGCGGCTACTTGATTGGTTCCGCGGGCATGTGTGCTGCTCACAGCCGCCCCGCCCCCGGTTCCTTTCTTTCCGGAAGTGCATGACGAGTTGAGTAAGCCGCGGCTTCCTCACTCCTCCGCTCTCACTACCCTCGACAGTGGAGCTTCCGCCCTGCAGGCCATGGCCCCTCCTGCAACCAACGCCAGGCCAAGGCACTTCAAAACTTGCACTTGGGTAGTCCTGTTCTTGATGTGCTGCAGGAACTGCACTCAATGACCGATCGTGCCCCCCCGGCACACGAACGGGCGATGGCTACCCTTGTGGTCCAGAAACGTAATCTATGGACTGGACCTGGTCGAAATGTGGGACCTAGACAAGGCACGCCTTCTCAAATGCCCCCGTCTCCCACCTCAGTCCATTCGTCAAACCACAACTGTTGAGGGTCGGGTGGAATGTTCCACTCAAGCGCAGCCCGGACAAGCATGGCGGTCAGCTTGGTCGAGTCCTCGGCGTCTGACATCACCAAGGCACTCTCCAATGCAGCGATAGACATCTCATCTGGCTCACAAGCTCTGGAAGAGCAAGGCTGGCAGTGAGGCAAGCCTGCTTCATCCCAGTGCTGGATGGAAGTATATGAGCATACCGGGGAGTGGGCAATCCATGGGGATTACCCGGCAGAACCGAACACACTGAAGCTCCTTGAGCGTCAGACAAATAGCCTTGAGCGTCAGCCAAAGTGGTCTCATACCCGTAGGTAGGAGGGAGACGCACAAAGTAGCTTTCCCTTGGAAGAAGGCATGACTGCAACATTGCCATGGTCATGATCTCACAGTGAGAACATGAACCATTCACGAACGTTTCCTCAATGTGCTTATGGCCCAGGCACGTGAGGCAGTGATCGTGACCGTCAGAGGCGGAGAGGTAAAAACTGCATCCACGAACGGCACAGAGACGGAAAGGCATCTTTAAAACGACGTGTCTTTAAAAAGACGATCAATGTCACTGTGCCTGCTCTAATAAAGGAAGCACACTCTTTTAGATGAAAAGCTCTTTAAAGCGCTGTCGAAGCACCCAGTGATGTAGTCTGCAGCGGAGTGCAGAGTGGAGAGAGAACCGCTGGAATGTGCCGTATATCCAACAGCAATGCTTGTACAGTTGGTGAATGGAATGGCAGTGGAATTCAGCTTGCTGTCAAAAAGTCTGAATGAATCCGTATACCGGTCTCACTTTTATACTCGTATGTCGGGGGGAGTGGCAATTTGAAATTGACAAAACTCGCCAATTTCTCATTGCCCTTTTCTCAAAGATCTGAAGGTGAATTGGGCTCCCAAGAGTGACCCCTAGTGTCACTACATCGACACAATGTCGAGTGAGTGACAGAAGGGGAACTTTCAAAGCTGTTAAAAAAGCACTGAATTTTCTTAATTTGTATTTTTTATTCTATTATTTTTAATATACATTTATATTTTATTACTGACTGTTTGCTAGTCTTGAAAAATTACTTAAGAACTTGAAACCATTCCTCCATAATTAATATATTAATTAGTGTTATTATTTTTTTTTTGTGGTTTTGAAGCTGGTATTGAGAATCGTCAAATTTCAATACCGACTATTGAAATGTTGGTATTGTGATAACGTATAGCCGTTATTGTACATGGCAGATCTTGCTGCAATAAGATGATATAAAATGCACCCCTGCTGTAAATAATTATGATGAAGGCTTTCCTTTATTTGACTACCATCCATAACATAATATAATATGGCAGTAACATTTCAAGTTCAAGGAAATCCACTGTTAAAAAGACAAGTTTTTTTCAGTTAATAAATGCATGATCTTAATGAAAACGTGATCTCATATTCAATATAGTTTAATTTGAGCAATCTATCTGCACACATTGAGTTCTGTTGGATAGATAATTGGCAAACCTACCAACAGCTTGACTGGATCACCCTATACTCTGAAGCCTCTTTAACAAGATGCAGTGATCAACTGTGTCAAAAGCTTTAGAGAGAACATGGAAAAGGACTATACAAGTCATTTTACTATCTAAGGCTTCAATAATATCAATGGTCACTTTTTGGCAGCAGTGATATTATTGTGTTGTTTTCTAAAACCATACTGGAAATTAGAAAAAATACAATGTGTTTCCTAAACACTGTTTCGTTTGTTCAAATATTAACCTCTCCAAAAAAATTATAAAACACATAATTATGAAATAGGCCTGTAATTATTCATAATTGAAGAATCCCCACATTTAGAAAGAGGTCGCACATAGTCAGATTTCTAAATTGTAGGAATCATATGTTTAGAAAGAGTAATATTAAACAGATAAGCCAAGGGTTCAGCGATAAATTCAGCAGCAAGTTTCAGATAGTACAGCTCAAGATTATTAGGGCTTGCAAACTTTTTATGGTCAAGTTGACCCAAGGCGAAACTGACTTCATCCACATTAAATGGGACAAATTCAAATGGATGAGAGATAAAATTTTGTGCAACATTTGTCCCAGTGCAGTATCTGTATTTTCACAGTCATAGAACAGGGAATCAAAGAGAGAACACGAAGATATAAAATGCTCATTTAAGTTATCTAAAATAGCAGACTTATCAGTCAAGATCTGATTTCCTTTAATTATATATTTTGACATTTCTGTACCATTTTCAACAGAAGAATTTGACTTAATAACTTTCCAAAATTTAATTGGATTATTCAAATTTCTTTGTTTTAGAGAAAAAACTATGCTTAGTATGTGAGAGATGACATTAACACTTAACACTGTATGTAACATTGGCCTGACTAGCAGTGACTAGTAGGTATTTACATTTAGATAGCGAGTATTAACCGCAAACTTCCACTGGGAACCTCTGATAAGAGTCTTTGACGGAATTATTTTGATTTAAACTCTTCTAACTGTCTGCTGCTACTCTGAAGGCGAGGTAGCCATCAGCTGCTATTTGACTTAAACAGAAACCCTGCAGCTAAAGGCCTGTGTGGTACTGCCTCCCCCCCCCCTTGCCCCCCTTCTTTTTGCTCTTTAAAGATCTTGCCACACAAGTGCAGTGGAATTCAAGAACAGCGTTGCACTTATCCTCATTAATAGAAACAGACAACGCTAAATCCACAGTGTACACACAAAGTGAATCACAAATGCGAAACTGTGCTATGTCTCACGCCAAATAAACACAAGCTCAAGTGCAGCAGATTCCGCGGAGGCCAAACAGCAAACCTTTCTCTCCCCTCACTTCAAATGCAATGTCTCCACATTCTCTTTGGATTAGGGAGGATTACCAATCCCTCTATCATTTATTAAGACCCCTGTCTTTACCGCAATACTGAGAAAAGGCAAAACAGAGCTATTCAAACCGTGACACTGGTCTGACACAGGCGCTCCAGAGCCCCATGGAATGAAAATAATGCAATCCCACATGAGAATGTATTGCACAGAGTTTGCTCTTTCATAACTCAGGTGATTTAATAGAGTCCTCCCTTGTGATTCATTCAAAGGTTTTTTTTTTATTTTCAAAATACCTTAAAATACCTTCCCCTTCCACAGTTTAATATTCAGAGACAACTATAAGTAAGCCATTTGTAGATTGATTCCCCAGAAATGTCTAAACACTATAGCGCTAAATCACTATTAACAGTTGCTCTGTTTGTTAGATTAACCCAACCAGCCCAACACTGCAACATTGTCTCAACCAGTGGGGTGAGTCTGGGGCAGGACTATCTGTTTTCCTGACCAATGGCATATGATGGAAGTGTGCAGGAAACCAGTTTGAAAACAATCATTATTTTTGCAACTCTGCATGGTGATGCTGTGGCAACTTTATCTTAGATATTTCAGTAAAAATGTCTTAGGAGAAATAAAAAATAACAAATGGCTCCACATCAATGTCAAGGTAATTTGGTTTTAGAAAAACTTAGAACAACTTTTTCACAGCAAAGGTGGCCAACAGGCTGCATCTTAAGTGGCATATATACCAACAAAAGGTGTATTTATTGACACAGACTGTTTAATTCTGCTCTGAGGTAGCATAAATGCATTTACACAGTGATTACAATTGCTTAAATAATGTTATGAGATCTATGTTAAGATCTATGAATATAAACATATTACATGAATGAAAATATTAAATTATACTTTAAAATATGAAACGTGAGATTACTGGGTCTATTTCTTAGAAGAAAAATCTGAGAAACTAGAGACATAAGCAAAAGTCTCCATTTGTTTTTCATCTAGTCACATTGGATAGGAGAAAGAATTTAGATTTTTAAGAGATCATATTCTTGATTTTTCTGTCCTATGGGACATCCTTCATGTGGTTGAGTCTGAAACATTTAGCTTTCTGGCCAAGGATATTTATGATTGTGTTTGGAAATATTCTGGGTTTGTGAGTGCCGAGCTAATAAAGCGAGAAAGTGGTTATGTGTGTGTGTGTCTGTAAAAGTAGAAATGGAAAGGTTAGTGTAAATGAAGTGTTGCCAAAGCGCTGTCATGCAGAGCTTCAGGGATGAGAACTGTTCTGGATAATGATACATTCAAAGAACACATCGAGAAAAAGAGACAGTGAGAGCTCTCTCTGACTAAACTTCTCCATTTGTTTTTCTCTCTCTCTACCATTTCAGTTCTGTTTCTTTCTCTCCACCCTTTATGGCCCAGAGCAGTTGGCCCTATGTTGGCATGCCCTGTATTGCCATTTTCATTGTGTGTATGTGTGTGTGGATGGATGCGTGTGTATAGATTTTTGTGTGTTTGAACGTACAATAATGTGTTCATAAAACAATCTGTTTTGTAATGCCCCTTTGCCTGATGGCATTTCCATAACGTCGCTAGTGGTTGTCCTTGCCTCCTTTGGTGCTGTTGCCTCAGGATAAGGTGAGGCCAAACGGGGCCACTGCTTCAGTCAAAGAGATTATATCCACCAGTATAATGTACACATACCCACACACACACACACACACACAACAGTGTGACAGTGGAAATCTCGGTGGGGGGCCAGAACCAAGCTTTTTGCAAGGAAAAAGCAAAACAAAAACACTAATGCACAAAACACACACTTTAACACACTTTGATTTAGATGATTGTTGTCGAACTGAGTCATATAATTAATATTTTGAAACATTAAGAGAGAACCCCTTAGTGTGTTCATTAATTATTAATTTACATGCATAATTTCATTATTAGTCTTTTTAGTCTATGACCACGCAATGAATAAAATCATCCTTTCTTTATGAAAGGAAGCTGCGAGATGTTTTTACAATCTCTAAGGGCCTTTTTTTTGGCAAAGGCAATTATTTTGATAATTTAATTTCCCCATGAACAGACACATTTGCAGAACCTTAAACTGATCCTCTTTATTAAATATCTCCTATCTCATCTGTGCTCTATTACAAAGTGCAGAGGTAAAACCTCAAAGAATAGATGTCACCTGTAGGAAATAGGAAATGTCACCTGTCCCCCTCTATAATATTAAACACATGCACATTGCCTTCTGTTGTAGGGTAGGGTCATGGACAGTAGGAAAAAAGAAATGCTTACTGCAAATAATAAAATGCAACTAACCTTAATAGAACATAGTCCTATCAGCATTTAAAAGGGAGGAGAATGCTTCCCATATATGTTGTTGACATCAAAGGCTGTGCATCTATTCAAACTCTCCATTATTGTGGTGCAAATTCATCTATCAGTTGTAAAAAGCTTGCCAGAAAACTTGGACAGGTTGCATGAGATCCTTGACAACCATGAACAAAACTACGCAGCTACAGTAAAAATAAAATTACATATTAAATATGGGTTCACCTGTAACGAGGATTAACATGGTTTGTGCCGACCACAATGTGTTTTGTGCAGTGAATTATTGGCTTAATAAATAGAATAAAATAAGAACCAATACATTTCTATGTTTGATAATAAAGACATTTTTTTTACTTTTGTACAGTAAACAAATTTGGTGAAGTGTCCTGAAGGAAAACCAGTTGAAAGCCACTGCTCTATAATAACACAACAGTCAAATATACGGTGCTGCAACCATGTAAACACACACACAGACACATTGCACCTGCATACTGTATAGTTATAAAACATTAAAAGAATCAATATCATGTGATACCCATACAGTACATGAGCAAAAGGCATCTACTCCGTATATTTGGACAGAAAAATGTGGGATACATGCCTGCACACACAGAAAATGCAAAATATCCATTCACAAAACAAGTTTCTATACACACACAGAGACAGCACATGAATACAAAGCACACGCAATCTCTTCAGCACAGCCAGGGTTACCTACAATAGATGGCAACATAGGTACCGGAGAGGGTTATGGACAGGACTGCCTCATGAATTCATTATTGAGAATCACAGAGAATGATTCATGACAATGCAGCTACGCAGTATTGAAACTGTTCTGAAACAGTTTCATATAATTTTGTATCTACAGAAGCACCATTATTTTATTTCATGCCATGCTCTGTTTGGATGCACCTTGATAACCATGGGTGATTGTACTGTTTACATAAAATCCGAGATAATATTCCTTTTTCTCTGCTGTAAATTGAGATTATTGATAAAACTGTTTGAGTTGTTTTTGAAAGAGCCCATTAGAAAAATGCAATAAACATCAAATGGCACAGCAAATGAGAATTACCTCTATGCTGTTTAATTAGTATAATGGTTACATTAACTTATATATTTTAATTGTCAATTAAGATTGAGACTTGAATTGAAGCATTGCGGTTTTAATGAGCTTTTAATGAGTGTGGATCTCGATTATTTTGAGCACTCTCCGTTCCCCAGCAGGATAAACGTGCAGTCAAATCTGGAAACAGTGGAAATGCTTTTTCTAAGACAATGCTTAACAGCAATTAAAATAATATTTTTCACAAATAAACAGCTTATGACTATTAGTGTGTAGTCTCCAGATGGGTTTTTCATTGTAAGGGCACACGATTGAAGCAGGAGTGTAATAGTGATCAAGACTAGGTCTGTTCCAAAACCTAGTGTGCTGCCTCACTGCCTACTCCAAAAATAGGCAGCTGCCTTCTAAGGCAATATCCTAATCAGCATGGAACCTCTTGCTGCAAGTGACTGATTTGGAATGCTCTACATATTGGCATTAATTTATTTCTACAGAGTGCTACAGTCGGGATATGAAAGTAAGAACAAATTAATAGGTGAATTAATTTTGAATCATAACTTATAAACCTATAAAGTCAGATCTTCCTTGAGATCCATGGTTTTTGATCGATGGTATATGCTTCTGTTGAAGCCATCAGTCCATTTTTTTTCAACTTTGTTTATAAAAACATTGTTTAATAGCGTAATTCCTGGTAAAAAAAAAAAAAAAACATTTATAAAAACGTTGTTTAATAGCGTAATTCCTGGTAAAAAAAAAAAAAAAACATTTATAAAAACATTGTTTAATAGCGTAATTCCTGGTGAAAAAGAACTACACTTCCAATGATCCAGCAAAGAAAGCACCACCAATCAGAGAATCACAGCCAAAAAAGCCCACAATTCTAACTCGTTAGTGACCACCCATTCCCTTGACATATTGTAATTGTCACAATCAAGCTTATATATTTGTATATATCTTAATATTTTGCAATATAATTTAAATATATAAGTTTTACACTTATACAAAACTATTTTATTTATTTTTATTTCCATTGTTTAAAATAAGATTATATCATTAGCAATGCTTCATGGGATTGTAGTTCCTTCCATCATGCTCTGTTCCTGCTTGGTGTCGGACTCCAATGCTACGTTTCACTGAGTGATGATGACTAAATGCATCCGGTGCCAGCCAGACATCTCTTCAGTTTATTACAATTTCAGAGGATGAACTGATGCCAACTCCAACCATAAGACATGGGATACTTCATATGCCAAATGTACAGCCAGTTGAACTGCAATGCACCTCACTGATCTCTGCCTGCATCACCTTGGTCTAATGATGGAATGAATACATAGACTATCAATTAATTGCCAACAAAAGCCTTCATCAGCCAACTAACAAAGGACAATTGCATCTGGTTCCTCCCAAGGTTATTTTTCTCCATTAAACAACATCTTATGGAGTTTTGTGTTCCTTGCCACAGTCGCCTTCAGCTTGCTCAGTGGGGTTCTAAATACAATTATTATTTAATTATTTATTTTTATACACAATTTACAATCATATTTAATCAAATTACACAATGATTACTCTATGACTTTATAGATATTACAGTTTCATTTTCTGCTAATGCCTGATCTTCTGTAATGCTGCTTTGAAACAATGTGTGTTGTGGAAAGCACTATATAAATAAAAATGACTTGACGACTTGAAAGACAGTAAGTATACTGTCTTGTATCTTTGTCTTTTTGTCCAATTTTGACATATGTTTTTCCTTCAAATCAAAGTTTTATATTTAATTTACCTCAGAGCTGGTTTGTTTGGTTCATGAATAAGAACTCTTTTATGAAGGATTGTATGAAAAGCCTATTTGAAAAATACTTCCTGAACACAGACAGCTGAAAAAGTGGACGGGCACTGTTGCTAGAGATAAGATTTATATGCTAGCATGTTGCTAAGCTAACAATATGATACTCTAATAGGCATAAAAATATATATCACATACAAATATTGGGTAAAAGATTGTCAGGAGCAAGTGTATGATAATAAAATGTTGGCAGCTCACTGGGTTTTGGAACACATTAGTATATGCGTATGGGTGCGTGGGTATAATGTATGATGTTGTGTATACTCACAGATCACTTTATAAGGAACACCTGCACATTTATGCGATTATCTAATCAGCCAATCGTGCGGCAGCAGTGCAATACATAAAATCATGCAGGTACAGGCCAGGAGCTTCAGTAAATTTTCACATCAACCATCAGAATGGGGAAAAATGTGATCTCAGTGATTTCAACCATAGCATGATTTTTGATGCCAGATGGGCTGGTTTGAGTATTTCTGTAACTGATGATCTCCTGGGATTTTCACATACAACAGTCTCTAGATTTTACTCAGAATGCTGCCAAAAACAAAATATAAAAAAAAACATCCAGTGAGCGGCAGATCAGCAGACAGAAATGCCTTGTTGATGAGAGAGGTCAACGAAGAATTGCCAACTAACAGAAAGTCTACAGTAACTCTGGTAACCACTCTGTACAATTGTTGTGAGCAGAATAGTATCTCAGAATGCTATAAACATGTTGAACCTTAAGGCATTTGGGCTATAACAGCCGAAGACCATGTTGGGTACTTTATTAGGACCATAGAGTTCCTAATAAATTGCTCAGTGAGTGTATGTTTATCTACATACATATGTTTTTTGTTTCTAAAATGTGATCCATAATAAGCACAGATGTGTTTTGTTCCAGAGAGAAGTGCGTAGATACTGTGCAAGTGTGTTAGGGATGTGCCCCAAGCCGAATCCCTTATTCAGAAAGGCACAAATAATGACTTCAAAACGAATAACGTATTCATCCATATAGAAATAGTTTGAATGATTATTCAAGAAGCACAAGGATAAAGCAACATTTTAAATAAACATATCCAAAATTACAAAGAAATTATGAGTCTGTGAAGTCAATATTTGTAGCCTACTAAAGTGTAATGGACGGGCACAGTCTCGACTCATTTTGTGGTCTCTGTTAATTGTGCATGTCTGGAGCTTGTCAAGTGTAACATTAACTAAGACACTACATCATATAGGCTACATTTTCCACTCCTTAAAATGTCTATATTAATGTATCACATTATTCACACATAATTATTTCCTTGTTTTCATATATAAACCAACCTGAGCACAATGTTAAATTCCTGAACAGAAGTGAGGATTTCACAGTGGAGCTCATCTATTCACCTCTAAAAGTTGTGGCCACGTTTATTTTCACATCACCGATTAAGGTAAGTATCTGGTTAAGACTTTATTCCAAAAAAGTTTAAATGCTCCATAAAGGATTAAATGCACCAATCTATTCAGAATATTCCTGTTCATGTAACACAAAGAAACTGAAACATGCGTGATCTTTTTCCCCTCCCTTTAAACTGTACTAAGTTTGAAAATGTTAACGTAACATTATTATTATTATTATTAGACTATTCTTCTTCTTCTCCCACTATTTAGCTAATTCTCTACATGTAATTTAACTAAATAATTATGTTCTCCACATTACGTTACACAATATGTGTGCAAATATCAGCCTCGAGTGTAAAATTTCTGATATATTTATGGGACTTTCACCTATTTGTTTGTCATTTCTTTTAATGTTTGTATTTAATGTTCACTGCAAAATGTATGCTTGACATTTCACAACTGCTTGACACCTCGTGCCTCAGTTAACAACATATTCTACAGTTCATGAGCCTACATACTCAGCTTCATCTTGTAAGAAAAAATTATAATAATAATAGCACAAAGATAATAATAATACTCATATTAATAATAATTAGTATTATTTTTATTAGGCTTTTATTATGAATAGGCATTTACAGATGGGTGTTTCATTCAGTTGTCGCAATTCAGTTTAAGCCCCGCCCACATTCAGTTCTATCCAAATAGAGACAGATACAGATAATTTTACTATAATAATAGACACAAATACAGATAATGGCTGCACTGCACAGCCCAAGATGTCATATTTTGTGAACCCACAGTTGTTGCATGGGTACAGAATGTTTGTGTGTGCATGAAAACAGATTATTGATATCATTAGTTGTGACATCACTACACTAGAGTCACAAGGTCCCAAAGCCACTGTCCTGTTTTCTCAAACATCAACAATGTCTCACTGATAGGGGGAATGATGACAATGAGGAAGGGCAGGCATAAGCTTGCTCCTATCTAGGTCTCCTCTTAAGCATTTGAGGAACACACTGAGTAAAATGGGAGGAATGAGATGAATCTCTCTCCTCTAAATTGAGGCTGTTTGGAGTGAGAGGCTCCATTTGGAGGCACTGTATTTGAACCATTATGCCTCTTCCCCCAGCAGCAAGAGCCAAAGTGTGTGAGATGATAAAACAAGTGTGTGTCTGGTGTGTGTCCTTCCTCGATCTCGCATACACACACATACTCATTTAACTTCATGTTACATATCATTTTCAGTAACTCTACACGCACATATTCCTTTGCGCTCGGCATCATTTATCATCAAAGCTTTGCACATGAAAGATGTTATATTTGACTGATTTTCTCAGTTTGGCTGCTTGGCAGCCAGCTAAAAGTCTTTGCACTAGAACCTCGCTAATTTTCCCCTCTCCCTACATCAATTGTTGATACATAATTTAAAGGCCCAGTGCTTCCATTGATTGAAAATTAGATGAACATTGTAGCAAACACAACACTGCCTCTAGCTACACACACCCCTCCCCTCCAAACCCTCCGGCAGCCATGTTGTGCCGACAGTTGCAGTTCCCCTAAGCTTGAAACAGGTGGAAAAGCTGAAACTAGAATTTGTGTGGGAGAGAACAGCATGGCAGACGTAAGATGACAGTTGCATGAACATTTGACGCTAACGCACCTTGATATTGCAAAGCTCTCTGGCTATGAACAGGGAAATCTGTTTGGTCAGACTTAAATTTTGTCACATTTAGGGATGGGGAAGGAAGGACAACATTTTTTTTTGGATATGCCAAAACAAATCAGCAGTATCACTGCTTTTGCTTGCCTGACATTGTGCCCTTGTTGCTACACGGTCTTGAGACAGGGACAAATCTCTGCAGTAAAAAGTTTAAGAGTGTTTTCATTCAATTCTGTTCTTTTATTGGCAGCTGTAAACACACAGTTGTAACACTTCTCATTATGACTTTTTTTTATACCAAAAGATGCCAATGTATAACTTAATCTAATTAGCTTAGTGATCTTCAATCAAAGGAGACAAAAGCTGACTGAAGTATAATTAGATAATGTAAGGTGCAATGGGATAACTTTTTTATTTCTAATGCAGTTTATTATTACATCTAAAAGCCTTAATTCAGCCCACTTGTACATAAAACACTTAAGGGCTCTCTAAGTGCTCTACCAGACAAAAGCATCATTCTGATTGGGTTTGCATTTGAGATTCATATTTTGCTAAGAGGTTGTGTAAACCCATTAGCTCACCTGACCTTGTGTAAACTTAAGGCCTGTTTCCTTATGTATCTGCCTGCCAGTTTTGTTACTTAAATGTTATATGACTGCATTCAATATCCTGAGTAATTTACACTAGAAAGTAAGAATTGTGTTTTACCTGTTCCTACAGAATGATTAAAGGAATATTCTAGGTTCTCTATAAATTAATCTCAATTAACAGCATTTGCACACAAAAAACATAAAAACAAATAAACAAAAACAAAAATGAACTGTTCACTGTTAATTTAAATAATTCACTGTTATAGCAAGGCACTTGAATGAGAATGGGGCCAGTCCATAAACATTTAATTTCACACTGTATCAAATGTATAGTCACAAGATGTAAACACTAAACATGTTAACATGATTAAGTGTGATAAATTCATGGATTTAACAGCATTTTATAGGGCTTATAGGGTTTACCGCCATAATGTCATCATGACAACGAGGCTGTAATATTGGATATAAATGTACACATTTAAGGATAATTAAGCAGTTTTATCACACTGAAATCATGATAACAATTATAATATTAACATCTTGTCCCTGTACCTTTAAAAAAGTTTATTTTTCACTTTTTTCACAATTTCAGCACTGTTTTTGAGAGAAAATACACTAAATGGATTTAAACATGTTAAATTGTGTTAAACAGAGCTAAGAGGACTACATTACGATTTGCAGCATTATTATAAAATTAGCCCAAATTCTTCAATAAACAAACACACAATCAATCACTCGATGTGCAGAAAATGACAAGTGTTCAAATTCTACAATCTGGAGCTTTCCACAAAGTTATGCAGTCACAGATTCTGTGTGGGCCAAGTCAACACTAACATCAATCAAAACCTTATCATTTTCTGAATGTCTTTACTCTGCCATTTAACTACTCACTCATTTGTAAGCTCTATACTGTAAATCAAACTGAAAGTGTGTGTCTGTATTTTTGCTGTGCCATGCTGGCGACAGCTGGAAGACACAGGAATCTCCCGCCCCCAGTTCCCCCTCTGTGCTGGGCTGGAGCCTGCAGCGTGTTGGCGTGTAGCCTGCAGTGTGTTGGCTGTCTTAGAGGAGTGTGCATGTGGAAACAAAACAAGTCTCTGTATATCTGGGACACCCCAATGAAGTGATGTCAGACCACTCATATTAGATGACAACACTGGCAGCCAACCCAGGGAGTGCTGAGATCCCACGCTTACTTGGAACTTCTAGAGCTGTATAGAGCCAGTGGCAAATGCCAAGCAAACTGTGAGGTCATTTTTGTGACGAACCTCAACAGCATTTCATGGACAAGTAAAGTTACTTGGGAGAGATAAGTAGGAGAAAAAATAGTAGAAAGTATTTAACTTAAATAAATAAATAAATACACACTTCACCTTTAAGCTAAGTTCTAGATCATATGGTTGAATGCTGACTAAATGAGTTTAAACTAAGATCTAAACATCTTAGCATAAGCATATAAACACCAATTCTTTATTTTATTTTTAGCCAGTTTTGCCACTTTTATTTATAGGTAGATTGGACAGGAAATGCCACTATCTGCTTTTCCCTGCAGTTTTTCATTTGTATGTTGGTGTGAGTTCCAGTAGGAAGGAATGGGAAGACGTCTTACTGGTTTAAAATCAGATGGCAGTCCTTCTTGGTGGAAAAAGTTTTGTTATTATTTACTCACCTTTCATTGGGTTCCAAACACATATGACTTTATATTTTTTGTGGAACATAAAAGGTGAATGATTAAAGAATATTCTGGCCAATCTTTTACATATAATGAAAGTAAATGAGGACTGGGTCTATCCAGCTTCAAAAGGACAAAAAAAGCACTAACAAATAATTTTGTCCAGTTTTGTGAACTGGATAAATTGAATTCATCGAAAAGATCTGACTCAAAAGAGCAACCTTGCAACTTGTTTCATTAACTCTCATGAATGGGCCAAGGAAAGCTAGGGATGTCAAGATTTTCAGTGAATAACTAATGCAATTTGATATATACTTCACACATTCAATACCGTAAGGCTGGTGTAACACTAATGAAAGTCACATGGTTTAGACCGATATGCGGTTGAGTAAATTATGATAGAAGAATTTGTATTGGTTGGTGAATTATTTCTTTAATATATTTGGTTGCACTTTGGTCAGGATAGAGACAGAAGTCATATATATATATCCATATTGAAGTCAGCTCAGTTCGATGCTAAGGTTAATGTGCACTAAGCTTGGCAAAAGACAGCGGACACCCCGTTCAGTTCAGCAGGGTGACAGATGGTTGGGTGCTTGGTACTTGAGTGGGTTGTGTACTGTACCTGAACAAGCAGTAGCACAAAGCATCAGGCTCTTTGAAGTAAGCTACATAAGTGTTAAACACAGAGTGAACTGATAGCAGCACCGCTGCCTGTGTCAAGCCATTAAATACCAACAAAGGCATCTGTGGATTGTGCAAGAGAGGGGAAAACAATAAAGCAAAATGGCATGCGCCAAAGCAGGCTGCGAGCAATTGCATGTGCCACTCGTTTTTCTGCTACACTGGGAGAGACCTAAATCTCAGGAGGATAGTGTGTGTGTGTGTGTGTGTGTGTGTGTGTGTGTGTGTAGGGGAGGGGGGGTTTCTCAGAAGCTCATTTTAATCGTACGGTAATTATTTACTGCTAGAAGAATATGAACAGAAGATTATGTGCATTCTGTCTTTTTTTTATCCCTCTCTCATCATCAGATGGAAAATCACAGACACAATCAATTCACATCTCTGTCTGAGTGTGTCCTTTTTCTGCCGTATCATTATAAACACAATTGTGTTCATTTTCACACGGAAAGGGATCCGCCAAGCTGGAGAAACTGACAAGTATCCAATTCTTTTTCCTCTTCGACCCACCACTTAATCAGTCTTTTCCATTTTTTTTTTTTGTGCTGATAGCCAGAAGCGTTAACACTTTCTTAATGTATTCCATTAAAAGTTTTCATTCAATATGCTTCCTGGCTCACAAGAAAATCACCATCGTTCCCTATGGGCTATGTGTTTATCTTCACTATTAGCACCGAACAGGGTGTTGCTGAGGTAGTAACACTGGGCTGGAAATGTGTGCATTTTGAATAGGGGATTTGCAGCTTGATTCAAACCTTTAAAAACAACGGCTTTCTGCTATGTTAGCAGCATAACCATCTGCTTTCCTCGGCATCTCAACACAATCCTTGCAGTAATGACTTCTGAAATGCTTCTCCCACTGAGAGAAATGTGATAAAGTCATTTCTGCTGACAGTTTAAATAATCAATGATAAATATTGGGCTGCCGTTTTTTTCTAATTCACAGAGTATACAGAAATAAATCAATCTCAATATTAATTTTGTGAATTGATTCAATAAGAAAATTAACGATTTTGTCATTTGTTTCATTTGTGATTTGTGTGTCTGCGTATGTGTAGTTGACGTGAAATACTAGACATGTCCTGTGGTGTGACATGCTATATTCCATCTAAACCTATTTTTAAAAGCATTTACTTGTATAAATAATCAACAAACAGCTTTTAATACCTCAATACACTACATTAAATATTTGCACTTGGAATATAAAAATCTGTTTGCGACACCACAGGACCATTTGTAATAAAGGTTAAGAGACTGAATGTTTAACGTTAAACCTTGTCCTTAAAAAGTTTCAAAATTACATTTTCTAAATTTAAAAACTGCAAGTTTAAAACATGTATTAAGTTTTTAACACTTGCAGATACCCTGATGTGCTGATTAGCAGTGTTAAAGCCTTGCTGAAAGTGTTCCCCAGTCAAAGTAAAATAATCTATGATATATGATTTATATTGAAATATTGTTGGTTTGTTCTGGTATTGGCAAATGGCATAAAATTTTTTGTTCAAATGTCTTAAAAAAGCATTAAATTTGTAAATAAATGTTGTATAGTAAGGAATGAATCTAGGGTTGCTGGAGAGTTAAAATTTAAGACTTTTTAAGACCTGAAAATATAAAATTAATACCAAAACAAACACAGACAATCTCAAAATAAATCATGTATCACAGACTCTTACTTAAACAGGAAGAGGCACACATTCAACATGGCCTTAACAATGCTTATCAGTAAAACAGAGTAGGCTATATGCAAATGTAAAATACTCAAAGCATGTTTTTCAAATATATATCACATTAAAATTGGTTTATGTACCATTATATAAATAGATATATATTAAATACTATAGTTTATATATAAATATATTTAAATACTATATATTAAATACTATACTATAATACTTAGACTATATTAAATGTTCTTAGTCTTTTCTTCCTGTGATGGGGAGGGCCAGACAGAGGCTACAATTGAATTCAATTCCAGATGGACTTTATGGTTAGGGTTGGGAGGAATTTGATTCATAGTGTGGAACTTTTAACACACATTAAATTTGAAATACAATGGGGACTCTAATTTTGAAATGCTTGTGCTTCACTGCTTCCAGCTGCTTATTCAAACAAATAAAGGGTTATAAAATATGCACTTCTACAATAATCTACAATGTATTACAATATAAATAATTGAAAGTAAACATTATCATATTTCATCAACACTATATCATCATCGTCAACAGTTGATATTTAGTGATGGCTTGTCATACATTTCCGATATGGCTTAATGATTGCGAATTGCTCTGCAACAGCTGGAAACACTTACAAGCCCCAGCGTGCTTGAAGAAATACTACAGTTCCACGTTTTCACGTTGAAGGATGCAGCGCATGCATTTATTTAATTAAATCGTATTCTTTTGACATTAGGTCATATAACAATTCCTGTCTTTCCACCCGCAAATATAAGACCTCTTTAAATAAAACAATTTTGATACAACTTTTGTTGTATCACTTAAGATATTTAAGACTTTCTATGACCTTAAATTTAGGAAAACTGAATTTAAGGTTTTAAGGATCCACAGGAACCCTGGACTACTTGTTCTACTTATTTGCAAAAGGAAAGTTAGTAAATCTAAAATGTATATTTTCTATTTCCTATATACAGTATCTACAGTATACTGTATAATCCTAATGTCAAAACATTGGACAGGTTATGCTTCAACTACTCTTCATGTGTTTATTCTTGCCTTACTGTATGCGTGTATGACTACATTAAATAAAAGACTGTGCTTAGGTCTCTGGTGTATCGCATGCACAAAGCCAGAGGTCAGAAGGAAAAAGATCAGAGTGTGTGAATGTGTGTATGTATGTAAAAGTGCAAGCAGAGGAAAGAGAAGAATGTATAAACAATCTGGGGTGGCACTTCGGCAAGCGGTAGTCACCCGGGCTTGACAGGCCAAAAGAACAGTAGCAGTAGCAAATGGATCTTCACTGCATCAAAGCTGACAGGGGCGGGGGAAGGGGAAAAAGGGAAAAGAAGAAGCATGCCTGTTACGCTGCAAATGCCCAATGCTTCTCACCTTGTCGAGGGAGCCATCTCTCTCTGGCTTTTCAACAGCCATGTAGAAGGCTCTCTCGTACATCAAAATTCTTTGAAAAGCTTAGAAGTGACTTGTCGTCAACGTTCATACCCTATAGATGAAAGTCGAGTGCGAAACTAAGGAAGATTGATCCAGCCAAATATAATGACATTAAGGTTCAGATACAATCTGTGCTCTTACACTCAGATGCCTGCAATCTATTTGGAAACCCTAAAAGCAGCTAATGATAGCATGTAGACAGAGCATGCAGCCTTTTTGCTCCTTCTGCTTTTGCAATGATCAAGAAACGATTTGTTAGCTTAAAATTCTGATCTAGTGCAAAGAGTGCAAGATTTTCACCTACTGTTGCGCTTGTGTACATGGTAGTGTGACAATAAAGTGATTTGATTTTATTCGATTTGAGAACAGTATTCATGATGCACAATGTGTTCCTGAGATATAACAAGGACAGCATTATGATTGGCCGCTTACAGCAGATTCCCCAACTTTATTGTACGGGACTACAAGCAATTTAATAAAACAAATTCCTGGGTTCCACTTGGTGTTCACAATATAATCCCCAAGACTTTTAGTGAATTTCCCACATATAAACATGTAAACTGAAAAAGGAACATGTGTCAACTCTAATGATGATGTTTCTAATGATGATTCTCCCATCTGACTGATTGGAAATGAAATCCTTCTAAAAGTGGTCAAGCCACACATCTCTCTCTCTCTCTCTCTCTCTCTCTCTCTCTCTCTCTCTCTCTCTCTCTACCTTTGTCTCAAAACCAGTGGCTTTAGGCCTGGCCCTGTTTTAATGAGATTATCCAGAGCGAAGTGTACTAAGTAGGATATAAAATGGAGGCCATTATCTGGCATTATCTCTGAGCAGCCTTTCCATCCATCTGCTTACCACCCACATAGTCACTATGGTGGGATTAGAACTCTGATTAGCAGGGGAGTGCTGCTTAAACACCTCTATGTCCTTTTTCTCTATCTCCCCTTCTGCCTGGGCTCTGTAAAAAGACTAGCCCTTGTCTCCCAGTGTTACAAACACCAGAAAGTTCCTGAAAGTTGCAGTCTGATCTGATACAACTGTAGAACAGAATCCCAAGTATTTGAGGTGGTTTCAGTGTAAGACTTAATTTTAAACTAAGTATTCAACAGTGGTTGGTCAGTTCTTCGGAAGGATGCAAGGTTGTTGGTTTCTGTGAAGTGTATAATTTCTGTGCCACTAGTGTCATCAAACGAAATTGCAAAAATAATGTTTTCAAACATGTTTCCCGAACACTCCCCCCATCTGTTATACAAACAGATAGTCCTGTCCCATACCAATGCCATTGGTTGAACCAATGTTGCTATATTGGGCTGATTAGAATGTTCAAATAAAAAGAGCAATGTTTTGATAGTGCCATAGAGCCACAGTGTTTACACTTTTTGGAGAAATCAAGCTATGAATGGCTCACTTTTTGTTGTCTCTGCACATTAAGCAGTTTACTATCTAATCAATACAATTTACTCTTTTGTAGTACCCCATCTACATTAGTACCTGTAATTTTGTCTCGAACCAGCTTGCAGGACTCAATCTCGCCAATGCTGCCAAAGAGGCTGCGGAACTCTTCCTGGGTCATGTTCTGGGGTAAGTAGTTGACAATGAGGTTGGTCTTGCTGTCGTCATTAGAGCCACCGGTCTGCATGGGCGAGGGGCAGCTGCGGCTGTTGCTGGACGGCCCATTGGCCGTGGCGGAGTTTGGCCCATTTGTCACCTGAGGCTCCATGTTGCTGATTATCTGTGGAAACAGGAACAGTTGAAGGATGTGGCCTCTCAAACGTAAATCAATTTACTGATTCCTAACAATGAAACATACTTTTGTTTGATTGACTTCTGTTTCGTCATTAAACTTTTAATGAAATTGCAACATTTTGCATCAACAAATCTGATTTTTAAGTTACTTGATAACTAACAAAATGTAAAAAAAACATGAAATAATGAGATCCTATATAAAGAGTAATAGCGTAGTGTTTTCCAGTAAAATATATCTTAAGCATACATCTAATAAACTCTACTGACATTTAAAGGGATAGTTCATCCAAAAATCACCCACATGTTGTTCCAAACCTGTATCAATTACTTTCTTCCGTGGAACACAAAAGGAGATGTAAGGCAGAATGTCACCCTCAATCACCATTCACAATTTTTTTTAAATTCCCTGCATCAAGTGAAGTGTGACTGAGGCAGTAATTCTGCCTAAAAATGTATTTTTGTGTGCTATGGCAGAAAGAAAGTTTTACAGGTTTTGAACGACCTGAGGATGAGCAAATTAATTACAAATTTTGGGTGAACAAGAAAAAAAAAGCCAATGGGGTAAGAAAAAGAAATGTGATTCAATATATATATTCTTTGAAAACCAGCCTTAAACAATTTTGCTTCCCAAGTAAATGGATCTTGTTTTATGGATGTTTAGATATTTTTACTGGCAAACAAGACAAAAATACTGATTAAGAACATTTTTAATTGAGGGGGTTTGAATAACATGTTGTAGATGTTGCAACTAGAACAACTATTAGCTGCAAAAGCTCTCATACACACTCTATATTTTGCAAAGCATGACACTTACATAAGAACTGTTTATGCATCTCTAGACTTTCAGTAGCTTTCTTCCCCCCTTCCCTCCCCCTCACTCTATCAGTGATATTTTTTAGTTTGGCTGTGCGTTTTGATGGTTTGCTCAACTTGACAGGGTAACAATGTGAGCCCTTCAGCATGGAGCGACTGTCATAGTGAACAGCGTTTGCCACTGGTTAGCCAATACGCTTTTAAGAGCAGGTGTTTGAAGAGGAGTTTGCTGGCCCTGGGGAAGACGAAACAAAGAAGGCCCCCAGTCTGTGCTGCTTTTTAGCCTCAAACGTTTTATTTTAAGATCTTTCCAGATAAATGCAGATAAATGTATTCATCCATTTGCATAAAGAACATTTGTGCGTGTGTGTGTGTGCGTGTGCGTGCGTGTCATTTTGAGGGTGTTTGATGACATCTAGAATTGTCATATTCTGACTGTCATAAAGGTTGAAGATAAACATATTTGTGTGTGGGGGTCCAAATCTTCATGGTTTCTTCCTTTAAAAGCACACCATGAGATATACTCAAGGGAATAAACAACAGCTACATCAGTCAATGCTTTAGCTTTAACACCTTTTAAAACACACACGCCTGACCTTCTAAAACCTTCTGGACAGACATGGCAAAGATTAATGTCTAGTGATGAGACAAAATTAATATTGTTGAACAAAACCAAAAATTCTGGACACACTGGGCTGCAAAATGATTCCTAAAATGTGTAGTTTTAAAATAGCCTGTGTTTTGAATAACTAAACATTTCTATTAATATTATTTTCTAGTATTTTTTTTGTCTTTATTTGGCATTACTTCAATCAAACCTAGACTCCAACAACCTTTAAATTATTGTATTATTATAAAGGATAAATTACATCAACTGTAATAGCAATTGTTTTTCCACCAATATATCATCCATCATCAGTCAGCATTTAAATAAACTATATAGACCCAAACATAGAGGTTGATTATATGGAATCCACTGATTATACAAAATATAGATTTTTAAGCATATTTATTTTGTTTTGGGGTGAATTTTGTGAGACTTCATATTACTAAGGCAGCATATGGGAAAGTTTGTATTTTTAAGCACATTTTGCTTGAGGTGACTATTGTGTGACGTTAGCAAGCTGTGACATTTAAAATGCTATTTTTTCCCCACAAAAAGTGTTGTTGTGATACAGTCAGCTACTATTTCAATTTTTTTTGAATTGGCTTTTGTTTTTTTTTTACAATTTTTTTTTTAATAATTAAAAAAGGTATTGCTTAATTGCTGTAAAAATAAAAAATAAAAATATGCAATTCTGCTACAATAGGTCTCTGAGGTTTAAATATTATTAAACATGGGTCATATTACAAATCTGCTGCTTTTTCTTCATGTTAAAGATTAAAATAACAGTAAAAAAATTGCATTTTATAGCATTTTTGTAAAAATGTTGGTGCATACCGACTAATGACTCCTGGATTGTGTGCTTTATGTTATAAAGCAACAGATTTTGGGACAAACAATCTCTTGATGGCAGACAAATCTGTCATGCTACAGCTGGAATGACCTGATTGTAGCTATTTCTAAGCTGACTGTGTAAATCACCCATGTTTAATATTCATCTTCTCTTCCTCTCTGACTGGATGTGGTGTAACTCAGATCAAGATCTGCAGTGGGGGGGCTGGTAAACTAATTGCACAATAACAAAAGAAAAGCAGTTAGGCAGACGTTGCAGTCTGCCCTTGGAGTCGCAGGTTTTGGATCAATTTCCTTGCCTCCATTTTTAGTCATTTTCCAATGTGACAAACTGAAAAAAGCTGCCTGCAGCCGATAGAAGGCCAATCTGCAAAGCTCACAGGATATGCATGTAAATGGATCCTGGGCAATGTGTTTCTGCCTTACAGAGGGATAGAGTGACACAAAAGGACAAAATAGCCATCACGGCAGCAGGTCTTGATTGGTGTGTGTGCATGTGTTTATTTGTGTGTTTGTGCATGAAAGGAGAGACTTATCTGTTTGCAGCTCCTGCTGTGCACTGTTCTCTCATAAAAAGAAAAACGCTCAAACCTCATGTGAAGAGAGCTTGAAATATTCCAGAAATGGAACATGAAAGTAGACAACCTTCATTCAGGGTCCACAGACCTGTTGTGTCTCGATGGCCAATTAGAGGCTTGTTCTTCCTTTATGATCCCTTCATCAGCACTTAAATGCTGCCATTTTATTCTGTACTTAAACTCCCTTGTTTTCATATTAGGAAATAGTTTTGCATAAGATAGAAGGTCACTAATTAAGCAATAAGAAAAAGGCAGTGCGATATTGTGAATATACAGTAGGCACAGTTGATGGATGTTGTTAAGATGTGGTAATAGTAATAATATATTTATTTGCAATAATATAATGCAAAATAATTTCAGGCACCACAATGGACAGAATATCATCTCACGCTCGAGGGCTTCTAATAAATAATAAATCACAAATAATATTAAATCCAAAATGTTCAAATATACCATCTACCCGCTTTCCTGCTTTGAAAAATGTATTCTCTGTATTGAGCCAAGTTGTCAGTGTGTGACGTTTCGATCTTCTATTGGTCACATTGGGCACATCTTTTTGTCATCTGAATTCAACGATCAAAGTACACCAAATTTGAATTTTCCTCTGCAGCGGACCTCAAAATTATTTTCACATGAGCTTAATTTTCTGGTCTCCCACATTTGGATGCATGTGAATGGAAGTGAAAGGAGTGTGGAGGGTAGTGTGACCACAAGTTTAGGCATGATACACAATATAGTATTACTACATAATAAAAATATTACAATTACAGAAGCTAGGCGAAAAAGAGTTTTGTGTTTTAGCTGCATCAGTTTTATGAAATGTATTTGGATACTGTTTATGTACATTACTTAAAAATAATTGCTGAATTGTGACCTCTGTGTTTCTTCTCCATTCATTTTGCTTTTAGCGATTTCAGTCAATTTGCTTGACTTAGATCGTCCCCAATCCCTTCAACCACAGGCCCTCTCTTCAAAATCCCACCCTCAAAAGACATGTTAGCCAACCCAAACACATTAAAAGCCAGAGAGCTTTTTCAGAAAAAAGGGCAGGCTGCTCCCCTGCTACTTTTTTGCTGTTTACAGAGGATTTGTATGTGTGGGATTCAAAAAAGTCACTTGCAGCACCTTAAACTGGAATAGTATGCTATAAACTATTTCACTGGAAATATATGGTTTGGTTGCTAGCCAAGGTAGAGCCTAGCTTGTTCCAACTGTGCTGTAGCTGTAGTAAGCAGTGAGACAGTTAGACAGACAAACAGGCTAGGCGAGTAAACAGGAAGACAGTCTAAGCCATCACTAAGGCCTTGGTGTCAGCTGGGGGACAGACATCATCTTTCCTTTGATTCAACCGAACAGTAGCCCTAGATTACAGTCCTTTATTTATCAAACGCAATGGCAGATATGCCGACTGTTTCTGAACGCTGCTCAGCTCATCTCAGGGTATGAGCGTGTGTGTCTGCATGTGTGTGAATGCAGGAAGGAAGAAGCTCTGCCACTCTGTCTTACATAAGTGCCTTAGAGGACGTCAGGATGGGGATAAAAATACAAGTTCAACCAGTCCAATGTCCCTGAGTCATACAGAGCCAGAGGTGTGTGTATGTGTTCATAGCACTGTAGATAGATGCATTTTGATGGGTGTCGCTGATACCTGCCATTTCAACGCAGCACTTTGATGGCCTTATTAGCTAAGATGATGAAATGTCAGGCTTCTATTCCGATGTGTGTTTTTACTGGTAATGCTCTCCAGTCATTACCGTAGCCTTCTGATGCTAGTGCTCTCCCTACTATAGATATCTGCTCTTATTTATATGGCCCTGTGACAGCTAAATATAGGGGAAAACAACACTGGTAATAATAAAATGTGAAATTGATATTTTCACGATCTAAGATGATCCTTTTAAAAAATTATTGGAAAATGCTCACGCCCTAAATATGCACATAATAGTTACTACTAGCACAAGACATTTAAATTAGGTACAAATATTACACATAATGACAATACACCATACATTCATAATATGTTATCAAGT